>JAJEJO010000186.1:234653-287543 GCA_020662805.1 Glaucomys volans
AGAGACATATGATCCACCCAAACTGAATCTGGAGGACATACACAATTTAAATAGATCAATTTCAAGCAATGAAATAGAAGAAGTCATCAAGAGCCTACCTACCAAGAAAAGTCCAGGACCAGATGGATTCTCAGATGAATTCTACAAGACCTTCAAAGAAGAACTCATTCCAATACTCCTCAAAGTATTCCATGAAATAGAAGAGGAGGGAACCCTTCCCAACTCATTCTATGAGCTAATATCACCCTGAAACCAAAACCAGACAAAGACACATCGAGGAAAGAAAATTTCAGACCAATATCCCTAATGAACTTAGATGCAACAATTCTTAACAAATTTTAGCAAATCACATACAAAAACATATTAAAAAGACAGTGCACCATGATCAATTGGGTTTTATCCCAGGGATGCAAGTTTGGTTCAACTTCTGAAAATCTATAAATGTAACTCACCACATCAACAGGCTTAACATTAAGATTCACATGATTATTTCAATAGATGAAGATAAAATACAGCACCCCTTCATGCTCAAAACACTAGAAAAAATAGGGATAGTGTGAACATCCCTTAACATTGTAAAGGATATCTATGCTAAGCCCATGGCCAACATCATTCCAAATGGAGAAAAACTGAAAGCATTCCCACTAAAAACTGGAACAAGGCAGGGATACTCTCTTTAACCACTTCTATTCAATATCATCCTTAAAATTCTAGCCAGAGCAATTAGACAGACTAAAGAAATAAAAGGGAAACAAATAGGAAAAAAAGAACTTAAACTATCACTATTTGCAGATGATATGATTCTATATTTGGAGGAGCCGAAAAATTCCACCAGAAAACTTCTAGAACTCATAAATGAATTCAGTAATGTAGCAGGATATAAAATCAACACTCATAAATCTAATGCATTCTAATTCATAAGCGATGACTCCTCTGAAAGAGAAATTAGGAAAACTACCCCATTCACAATAGCCTCAAAAAAAAACAAAATACCTGGGAGTCAATTTAACAAAAGAGGTGAAAGACCTCTACAGTGAGAACTACAGAACACTAAAGAAAGAAATTAAAGAAAATTAAGAAAATTAAAAAAAGATCTCCCCTGTTCTTGGATAGGCAGAATTAATATTGTCAAAATGGCCATACTACCAAAAGCACTATATAAATCAATGCAATTCCAATTAAAATCCCAATGACCTTCTTCATAGAAACAAAGAAAGCAATTATGAAATTCATTTGGAAGAATAAGAGACCCAGAATAACTAAAGCAATCCTTAGCAGGAAGAGCGAATCAGGGGGTATCACAACACCAGAACTTCAACTATACTACAAAGCAATAATAACAAAAACAGCATGGTATTGGCACCAAAATAGGCAGGTAGACTAATGGTACAGAATAGAGGACACAGAGACAAACCCACATAAATACAGTTATCTCATACTTGACAAAGGAGCCAAAAACATATAATGGAGAAAAGATAGCCTCTTCAACAAATGGTGCTGGGAAAACTGGAAATCCATATGCAGCAAATTGAAACTAAACCCATATCTCTCACCCTGCACAAAACTCAACTCAAAATGGATCAAGGACTTAGGAATTAGACCAGAGACCCTGTACCTAATAGAAGAAAAAGTAGGTCCAAATCTTCATCATATCTGCTTAGGACCAGACTTCCTTAACATGACTCCAAAAGCACAAGAAATAAAAGCAGAAATAAGTAATTGGGATGGATTCAAACTAAAAAGTTTTTTCTCAGCAAAGGAAACAATCAACAATGTGAATAGAGAGCCTACAGAGTGGGAGAAAATCTTTGCCACACACACTTCAGATAGAGTACTAATCTCCAGAGTTTACAAAGAACTCAAAAAACTTTACACCAAGAATACAAATAACCCAATCAATAAATGGGCTAAGGAAATGAGCAGACATTTCACAGAAGAGGATCTACAAGCAATCAACAGATAAATGAAAAATGTTCAACATCTCTAGTAATAAGAGAAATACAAATCAAAACTACCGTAAGATATCATCTTACCCAAATTAGAATGTCTATTATCAAGAATACAAGCAACAATAGGTGTTGGTGAGGATGTGGGGGAAAAGGTACACTCATACATTGCTGGTGGGGTTGCAAACTAGTGCAGCCACTCTGGAAAGCAGTATGGAGATTCCTGAGATAACTCAGAATGGAACCTCCACTTGACCAAGCTATCCTACTCCTTGGCCTACACCTAAGAGACTTAAAATTAGCATGCTACGGTGATGCAGCCACATCAATGTTTATAGCAGCCCAATTTGCTATCGCTAGATTGTGGAACCGAACTAGATGCCCTTCAATAGATTAATGGATAAAGAAACAGTGGTATATATACACAATGGAATATTATTCAACCATAAAGAATAATAAATTATGACATTTGCAGGTCAATGGATGGAGTTGGAGAATATCATGTTAAGTGAAATAAGCCAATCCCAAAAAACCAAAGGCCCAGTGATTTCTCTGATAAGTGGTTGATGACACATACCGGGAGTAGGGAGAGGTAGAGGAAGAATGGAAAAAGGATGGATTGTATAGAGGAAAATGAGGGATGGGGAGGGGGCAGGGAAGGAAAGATAATAGAATGAGACAAACATCATTACCCTATGTATATGTATGAATATGCCAATTGTATGTTTCTACTTCATACACAACCAGAAAAATGATAGTTGTACTCCAATTGTGTACAATGAATCAAAATTTTAAAAAGAAAATAATAAGGAAAACTATGTATAGTGATATATAGTAATATATAGTAGCTCTCTATAATATTTGCTAAATTTTCTATAAACTGTCCTAAAGCATAAAATCTATAATAAAAATGATAATGACATTAACAACTATTCCAAGATATTTGAGTGTTTACATGTATATATGCCTTAAAAAACATAACTTACCAAAACTGAGACAAAAAAAATCTGAATATTCTTATATGCATTAAAGGAATGAAATCTGTACTGAAGAATCTCCTGATAAAGGTATTGCCAATTACATTTGGTTTTATAGATAGATTCTTCAAAATATTTAAGAAAGAAATGACATCAATCTCACACAAATTTTTCCAGAGAACCATTGCTTATTTAATGAGGACGTTAAAAATTTACTTTCAAAATATAACAAAGCCATAAGAGAGAAAATTACAATCTCTTAAGAACATAAAATTTAAAAATCTATGAAGATACTAGCATAATAAATCTAGCTTTTGTATTATACACATGTATATATGTGACAATGTAATAGCACATTATCAGAATATAGGAGGAAAATTATGCAATCTCAAACACTGCAGAAATAATTTAATAGAATTTGATACTAATTCAAATTTTAATCCAGAGATTTTAAAAACTTTTAGTAAACTAGAAATATAGGGTAATTATCTTACTCTGATCAAGAAAATTTATAGAAACTACAATAGACATCACATTTAACTATTACATATTGAGAGATAAATCCATGAGATTAGGATGAATCAAAGATGCTTTACCCACTATCACCTTTTCAATCCAATATTGTATTTAAGATCTTGTACACTTCATTCAAGAAAGGAAGATACAAGTTTTATCATTCTTAAACAAGAAGAGAGAAATAAAATTGCCATTAGAATATGACATGAGGACCTACATATAATCCCCCCAATGTAAAAATTGTTAAATTAATAAGTTAAGAATTTTAAGAAGTTGCTAAATATAAGACTAATGTACAGCCAGGCACGGTGGCGCATGCCTGTAATCCCAGTACTTGGGAGGCTGAGGCAGGAAGATCGCGAGTTCAAAGCCAGCCTCAGCAACTTAGCGAGGCCCTAAGCAACTCAGTGAGACCCTGTCTCTAAATAAAATACAAAATAGGGCTGGGAATGTGGCTTAGTGGTCGAGTGCCCCTGGGTTCAGTCCCCAGTACCAAAAAAAAAAAAAAAAAAAAAAAAAGACTAATGAACAAAAGTTAATATATTTATCCAATAAAGAGAAATTAAGCTTTTAAACATATAATTGATTAGTCATAAGATATCATTGATTAGTATAAGTTTTTACACCAAAAATGACAAAATATTGTTGACAAAAATTTGAACAATACCTAAATAAATGGTGGACATCTCATGTTGATTAGTTATATCATATAACTCAATCAAAATCCAAGCTATGGAATGTGTGTGTGTGTGTGTGTGTATGTGTCTATTAATAAGCAGATTTTAAATTTTATATAGAATTCCAGAGGGTCAAGGATAGTCAAAGCAATATTGAAAAAGAATAATAAATATGGGAAGCATACCATAGTATAAGAGTATATGGATGAAGATGGCATTATATCTGCACCATAGCCAAATAGAGCAGTATCCGGAAACACAGCCACGTGGATAAGATCACCTAACATATGAAAAAGGTAGCCTTGCAGTGTTATGGAAATAAATACCTTTTTAAATGTTGCTGAATTATTTGGATATGGAGTGGGGAAGACTAACCTTACCTCAACCTCACGCATTACACCAAAATCATCTCACGCAGATTTTTAACTAATCAATTAGGTATTACGATAGTAATTGTATACCCGAATGTGAATGCGAAAACAATAAAGTCCCTTGAAGAAAATTTGTGACAACACTTTTGTAATCTTGGACGAGCAAAGATTTCTTATTCAGGATACAACAGGCACTCAACATAAAGGGAAATAATTGAAAGTTGTATGTTAAAATTAAGAACTTTTTATATAAAAAGATACCACTACTAGAGTAAAAATGAAAACAAAAGAGTAAAAAAGAATATTTGCAATATGTATTTGGACAACAGGTTTATGGGAAAACTATACAAAGACCCACTATGGATCAAAAAGAAAAAGACAATGCAAATGGAAAACTAGAAAGAGAATGGAATGATTACAACAAGTAATATCTAGGTAGCCAAAAAGTACTTGAAAAACTGCTCACGCTTCATACCAACAAAAACAGATTTAAAAAAAAAAAAGGCAGAGACTACCAAACAATGTGGAGTGGAGCAATGAAAACTCTTAGAGTTTTTTACTAGAAAGTACAAATAGAATTTGATAAAAGTTTTCCAGGGAACATTGCTTAGCAATAGTCATTAAAGCTAATATTTTCATATTCGTGACTCTATTCGTGACTCTATAATTTTACTATTATATTCCTAACATATGTTCATATACTTCACAAAAAGGTATGTACAAAAATGTATAGCAGCTCTATTCATAATACCCAAACATTGGAAGGAATTTAAATTTTCATCAACAATGTAATATATACATTGTGGTATGTTCCTACCATAGAATATATAGTACAGCAACGATAATGAAGTATTGTCACTCCCAACGATAAATCTCACAAACATAAAACTGAGTAAAAGAAGCCATACTCAAAGGAGTAACCAATGTATAATTCCAGTTATATAAAGTTCAAAAACAGGAAAAATAAATCTATGACATCATAACAATGGTTACTTTTTCAAAAATTTTTGTTTTATTGATTCTTTTTAGTGATACATGACAATAGAATCCATTTTCATAATATACAAGCACAGGATATATCTTATCTAATTAGGACCCCATTCTTGTGGGTGGGCATGATGGTGGGGTTCATTTAGGTAATATCATATGTGTACATAGAAAAGCTATGTTAGATTTATTCTACTATCTTTCCTATTCCTATCCTCCCTCCCTTCCTTTTTTCCCCCTTTTCTAATCTACTGAACTTCTCTTCTTCCCCACCCCCATTTATTGTGGTTTAGCTTCCATGTATTAGTGAAAACATTCAACCTTTGGTTTTGGGGGATTGGCATATTTCACTTAGCATGATATTCTCCAGATCCATCTATTTACTAGCAAATGTCATAAAGTCATTCTTCTTTACAGCTCAGTAATATTCCATTGTGTATATATACCACAAGTTCTCTATCCATTCATTTGTTGATGGGCATCTAGGTTGGTTTCATGTCTTAGCTATTGTGAATTTTGCTGCTATACACATTGATTTGGCTGTGTCACTGTAGTATGACTTGAAATCTTTTGGAGATATACAAGAAATGGGATACCTGAGTCAAATGGTGGTTCCATTCCTAGTTTTTTGAGGAATCTCTATACTGCTTTCCAAAGGCTTTGCACCAATTTGCAGTCCCACCAGCAATATGTGAGCATTCCCTTTTCCCCACATCCTCGTCAACATTTGTCATTACTTGTATTCTTGATTCTTACCATTTTGACTGGAGTGAGATGAAATCTCAATGTAGTTTTAATTTGCATTTCTCAAATTGCTAGAGATGTTGAACATTTTCTCATTTATTTGTTGACCATTTGTATTTCTTTTGAGAATTGTCTGGTTAGTTCCTTTGCCCATTTACTGATTCAGATTATTTGTCTTTTTGGTGTTAAGATAGCCTCTTCAACAAATGGTGCTGGGAAAACTGAAACTTCCTATGTAATGGAATGCAAGTTAATCCCTGTCTCTCACAATACACAAAAATCAACTTTTAGTGAATCAAAGACTAGAGACCCTGCACCTACTTGAAGAAAAGGGAGGCCCAACACTTTAACAAATTGGTACAGGAGCTAACTTCCTGAACAAGACTCCTCAAGCACAAGAAATAAAATTAAAAATCAACAAATGGGATGACATGAACTAAAAACTTCTTCACAATAAAAGAAACAATCAGAAGCATAAAGAAAGAACCTACAGAATGGGAGAAAGTCTTTGCCACCTCTATCTCAGGGCATTAATTTCCAGGATATACCAAGAACTCAAAAAGCTTACCACCAAATAACGGTTACCTTTACAGCAAGGCTGTCTTAGAACCAGCAAAAGAGGGACTTCTTGAACTGTTTGTTTGCTGGTCACATGGGGGGTGTTGATTCTGTGAAAACCATTGGGATGTACACTTTGTGTATTATTATTATTATTATTATTATTATTATTGGTATTAAAGGTTGAACCCTGGGATTCTCTACCACTGAGCTATATCTCAAGCCCTTTTTAATTTTATTTTGAGAGAGGACTACACTAAGCTGCTGAGTCTGGTCTCAAACTTTGTGATCTTCCTGCCTCAGTCTGCAGAGTGCATGGGATTACAGTCATGAACCACCATGCCTGGCCATGTCTTAATTTTATACCTAACAGAAAGTTTGCTTTCAAAAGATCACCGTGGTATTTTGATGTCGTCGATACCTTTAAATGGATGAAGTAATGGTTTTATATTTAAATGTTGTTTACTTACAATACTTTGGAAAATGATATCCTTTTCAACCACTTATAGGTTTAGTTAAAACTTAGATATCAACAAAACTTTATAGGAGAGTAATACATCAATTTTTTTCTTCAGAGATTTTATAAGGGGTGACAGTGGTGATTTTAAAACTTCACCTCTCTTCCTTGTTTGAGGTGACATCTGGGAATTAAGTTTGATGATGACAACCGTACTGTGTGCAACTCAGTAAGGGATGCGAAAAGTACGTAAGGCATGCATCAGTAAGGGCTTGTGGACCTGTGTTTATTTCTGAGCATGGGTCTCTGGTTGGCCACATATTAGAGTGTATTCATGAAGCTGGTGATATAAGTATATAAAATTCTGTAGCAAATGGAAAGTGTTAGCTAATTTTATGGTTGCATATCACACCAGCAGGGCACTGGCTTGTCTATCATCTCCCCTATAGAGCGGTGAGTCAGGTTCATGCATAGCCTCTCTAGGTCAGCAGCACTTTTTATCCCTTCCTCTCCAACACGTTGGCAACAGAAAAGGAAGCAATGGTAATAAGAGGTGAGAGAATCAGCCCTTGCTCCAATCATTTCTTACTATCTTGAAATGACTCCTTGGTAGGCAGGTGAGGCAATGTCTTCAGTCCCAACATTGAGCGTATTTGGAGGTAGTGTCAATTACTTGTTTGATTCTTCTACTTCTAGAACTTTTGGGGTTTTTTTTGGTATGGGGATTGAACCCAGAGGTCCTTAACCACTGAACCTCACTCCCAGCCCTTTTTTAAAATATTTTTATTAGAGACAGAGTCTCGCAAGCTGAGGCTGACTTTGATCTCTCAATCCTCCTGCTTCAGCCTCCAGAGCTACTGGGATTACAGGCCATGCCCAGTTGCTTCTAGAACTTTCCAAGTCTGGCTATTGGATCATATGATTCTGTTTCTTCTTTCTTCTCGTGCTTGATATTTTCAAGAGATGTGCTACATATAAGATGATATAGCTGCTAGCCAGTTTTATGTCAGTGTTTATATACTAATCACATCCTCAAACTCTCTTTGTCTTCCTCTCTCCTCACTCCTTCCCTTATCTCATGTCTCTCCCTACTTTCTGTTCATTTTCTGCATCCTTCCATGCATCTCCTATGCTCTGCTTCCTCACAGTTCTCTTTTGCTTTAATCACAGACCAAGTTTTATTCCTTCCCAGGTTTCTTCCTTGTCTCTATTCATCCCTTGAGTACTAAATTTTGTTTCCATTCTGAAAGAACAGATCTTAGAAATCTCACTTCGATCCCAACCATTTGCTGTGCAAATCCACACTGTCTGGATCCTGGCCCACATTTCTACAGAAACTCTCATGACAAAGTTGTCCTTGACCTCTTAATGGGCGAATCCAATACCTTACTTCAATCTTCGTCTTCTTGACTCACCTGCAGCATCCTCCTTTGTAGACCTCTCCTTCCTCTGAACTACATTTTTCCTGTACTTACATCAGTCACTGAGTTCTCTGTCTCCTTGACTCCATCTCATTGCTTCTTCTGTCTTCTCTTTGCTCTGTCGCATTTCTTCCTCTTGTCCTCCATTCCAGTAAAAGAGGTTGCTCCTTTGCACACAGTGCAAAGAATGTCCTCTTCACACCCCATTCCTTACTGCCCACATCTTGTTCATTCCTGTGACATTGGACTTACATAAATGAACTCCAAATATTATGTTGCCAATGAGACCTGAAGCCTCAACAGGGTTCTCTTGCATAATATCTACGGCCATCTAAATCACATATTTATGTATTTGTTCTCCAAGATGTTTAGATGGTGTTTGGGGACTTATGTTTTCAATTTTAAGGTATCCCTTAAAATTGCACAACTAACTTTTCACATTTTAAAAGTGATGATGGTGGTGATGTTAAAGCTTCATCTCTTTTCCCTCTTTGACTCTCACAAAAACATCTGCAGGGACCATTTTCCCTGCTCACCCTAGCTCTTTAACTAATGGCTTGGTCTCTCTGGATGAAGTGGCGATGCACATGAAATCCGTCAGAAAGACACAGTGCTTCTCCTGCAGTGTGTGAATCAGCGGCCACAAGTTTGCATTTTGGAAATAGTTTTGGCAGCTGGGGAAATTATCCTGAGGTAGTTGAGACTGTTATCTCTGAGTGGAAAGATGGAGTAATGTGAGGGTAAGGTGGGGCAGAACGAAATCAGTAGAGGGATGGCAATTAGGCCAGCTCAACAGCAGCATGGGAAAGGTTAGAAACAAATATTCTGCTGAAACTGAATGTCATGTAGGGCCAGAAAATTCTTGGGAAACCACATAAGCCAAACATCTCATTTCACAGATAAGGAGGCCCAGAGAGGTTATTATGTAGTCCAAGTTACACAAGTCAGTGGAAGGCAAACCCACACTAGCACTGCAGAGATCAGCTCCAGGAGCAGGGCCCTTGACTTGTCCGGGATGCCTCCTTCCATTGCACAGTCTGCTCAGGGTTAGCTGGTTTGTCTTTTCTTTGAACCTAGGACTCTTTAAAAGCACTATAAACTAAATGTTTAGCCACATGTGCCCATTATATCAACAAGGGCAACAGCTTCTCGGGAGTCAACTTGTCCACATTTGTATGTAGACTCTCTTCAGCCAAAATCTTTGATGGCCTCCTATATGAGTCAATGCACGCATTGACTCAGACACCTTCCCAACTTCATGATTCCTGGACCTTTTTCTTTATTTCCTTTACTTCCACACTAAGTCCACTCTCAGTATAACAGACCAGCTATTGCCACTGCCAGGAATTGTTGTTTCAGTCCATCTGGACTGTTGGAGAACACAGAACCATAAACTGGTTAGCAAATGAACAACAGAGATTTATTTGTCACAGTTCTGTAAGCTAGGAACCCAACACTAAGGCACCTGGAAATTCAATGTCTGGGGAGGACCCACACTCTGGTTCATACATGGTGCCTTCCAGCTGTTTTTTCAGATGATAGAGAGGGGTAAGATGGGTAAGAGAGCTCTCTGGGGCTTCTTTGTTAAGGACACGAATCCCCTTAACAGAAAGGGATGACCTAAACATCTTCCAAAGACCTCCGTCTCCTAACGTCATCACGTTGGTGATTAGGTTTTCAACATGCAAATTTCAGGGGGACACATTCAGATTATCACTCTACAGTTTCTCCCTCCAATGTTTCTACTTTTCACATTCTGACTATATCTGTTCCATTAGATTTCCCAACACTTCATGCCCCTTGCCCTCCCAAACTTCTCTTGGCTTCAGTTTTCTCACCCAGCTTGGACCACATCCTCAGTAATTTCAGCTACATCCTTGTTAGCACCTCTGCATCCCTCCCCTGCATGATTCCTTAACCCCATGGCACCTATTTCCTCTGCTCCTGACGTGCTGAGTTTGGGTGAAGAAAGTAACAACATTGGGACCCTAAGCCAAGAGTGCACATTTATCATCTACCCACACATGGCCCTTGGCACAATCATCTATTATTCTATTCTCAGACATTTCCTTATTTCCCATATATCAGCTTTATCAGAATTCTCAAATTGCCTTTTTCGCCTGACTCAACAAAATGAACCAATCTCCTAGGACATCAAATGAGAGCCCGGGGATGTAAACTCCCTCAACTGCCACCTCTCACCTCCAAATAAATGCACTTTCACCCACCTTTTCCTACCTTAACCCTCTCTAAAACCTAAGGCACTATTTACAAATGCCCGTGCCTTTCTCTTTCACCCCATTCTCTTTCCCTACTAATTACACAGAAACATTAAAACTAATCATTTGAAAAATAATAATATCACTGAGAGAAACTGTTTCCCTATTTTATTCTTTGCATTTGCCAAATAAATATCTATACTTAATTTTCTCTAAGTCTCTCTCACACACACACAAACATAGGCATTTAAGAAGTCTCTAATAAGTCAGTAAAATTATGTCTTTATTTAGTAATCAATCATTTTAATAGAACTCAAAGAAAAATACACATTTGTGCATGTTAGGTTTGGCCATTGTGTTTCTCTTGTCTCCTGCTAGGCAGTTCATACTCCTTCCACCAGTTACAAAAAAGCCAGTCTCAGCAGTTAATAGCACATAGTTAACCTGCTGACATCAGCTGAAGTGGGAATTTTTCAAAATTCCAAATCTTTTTATTTCCAAAATTTCTAAATCAGCAAGTCACCTTTGGGCCACTTTATAAAGCACTTCTGATACCTCTGAGCTCCAGGTATTTTCCCCAGAATTTATTTAAACTAAGCAGCAACAGCACACATGATGCTTTCCCCCATAAACACCATTTCTACTGGGAGAAATTACTTAGTCATCTGTAGATCAGAAAAAAATGAACACTTGAAATGACCCAGATCCTGGCAGCGAACACAGTGTGCTTCACACAGGAAGGCTGAGAAAAGCACAAAGGTATGGCAGCCTCCAAATAAATCTCAGTATTTGTCCCTCCCTATCAAATAAACCTAAATATCCATTTCAGTGCTTCTTGACTTACATCTAGGTTGCCATTACACAAAAGCCCCTGAGATTAGTAGAAAGAAATCTAACATACTTTGAACTTTACCTCAATCTCAGCAATTTTTGGTTTAGATATTTTCAAACCCAGGCTGATGGTCATTGCAATGTTCTGTCTTTCCTAAGTTTGGAGAAGACACCCTCAAGCTGCCTAAGCCATCCCTGGGCAGTAGATCCTGACCCAGAAGGCCCTTAGTCCTCAGGGATGGAATGGAAAGAATAAGGGCATTTGTTATTATGCTTTATCATGACTGGTTCATAACCTACATATTACCTTTGGCACATGACATAGTATCTACAGCTGGACTTCTTTCCTGAATTAGTTTAGAGCTAATGGATGATGGCCCCTGAGCCAGGCTGGGCCAGTCCCCATGAATGGTGCCTTTTTTGTAAAGTTATTTTGCCTTGTGTCAGAAATAACTTTACATAACTCGTTATTTTTCTTTATGGAGTCTAAATAAAGTTGCATGTCATCTGATAGTTTATGAAGTAATGCACACATGCTCTTAATATGGCAAGGAACGGCCCAGGGCTTAGGGGAACTTAAACATTCAATCTCTGTCTTTTGGTCCTTCAGACCAAAAAGAAAAAAAAAGAAAAAAATAGGGAAAAAAAAATATAAACTCAGTGGGAGTTTATAGGACACCCTTAACAGTTTCAGGTAGGATCTAGGCTGTGTGTGTAAGTGTGTGTAATTTTTTTTAAAAAAAAAACCATAAGTTGAAAGTTCAACCAAGTTCAGGAGGGTCTCTGAACAGTCAGTGAGTAAGGGCATTTTGAAGAGTCCAAGACAACAGGAACTTTTCCATCCATACTTGCTGTCAGTGTTTCCACGGACGGCGCTGTGGCCCCGAGCACCTCGGTGTAGCAGATTCCAGCACAATAAATGCCACAAATTAAATGTGGCTCCAGTGGTTTTGGATCTGGACCAAGAAAGTTATCTTTATTAATGCATTCAGGGAAAAGGTCTTATTTTTATGACATTGTTTCCTTAATGATAAAGGCAGGGAAAACACTGAACAAAAACACCAAAGAAATCTCGGGCTTTTGGCAGTCAGGCTAATTTCCCTGTGTGTTTGGTACAGAGAAGGAGCTGCCATCATCCCGCTCGCCCCCTCCTGGGTTAAAGCAGCGGCCCCCGCCCCCTCTCCCCATGCCTCTCTTTGCTGACTCTGACATTTTCTTGGCTTCAGTTGAAATTTTGACACATAAATCCCACTTGTCAAATGATATTGTAAAGCAACCATCCAAGTGTCAGCACATGGCCTGCTAGTCTGGGGACTAGAGAATAGGCCGAGGAACACCTCCATGGTGGCTTTCATCTGCCTCCAGCCATCTGCAAGCAATTTGAAGCGAGTTTCCAATGCAGCTAGGTTATTTGGCCTGGTAACACAGCTCAGCCAAAAGAAAAGGCCAGAGTCATCAAAACCTGTTAACTCGTAATGAGTAGATAAAACTGTGCATTTTTAAAACCTGCCTCAGACCGATCCATTAGCATTTAGTCAGATGGTCTGAAGTCTCTTTTCCCTTACAGAACCCATCAAACAGCTCAGGTCATTAAGACATCACATGTGCCAGTCCCCTTACCTCCACCCCAAGTCGCTTAGTCGGACATCTGTGGACGCGAAAAAGACTGAGACCCTGATAGGACTTCTGTCATCTGAATCCAGATGCTTCCCTCTCACTGAGGGATAAAGCAGGGACTCAAAGGCAACATGTGGAAAGTCCCTTATAAAGAAGTGGGTACCTTCTTGGTCTGGCAAAACCCATAACATATCTGTGATGAGTCTTTATCTTAGATTTACAGGGATTTCTGGGGAGGTGTTCATTTGGCTTGCAAGAATGGTCCAAAGTTCATGTGTGGCAGCCAAGAGAAAAATCAAGGAAGGGAGAATAGGGAGGGGATGAAGCCAGGTCCTCTTCAGGTCTTTGCTCAAAGTCAATCTCACTGAATATCAGTTTGCTCATCTGTAAAGAGGGACAGTCACAGCTAACTCACAAAATGTCTAATGTCAAAGACACAATTTGGTTAAGTTATACTCTTTCTTTCAGCAGTAAGGAACAAGCATACAAAGTTACAAAGAGGTGTTTTGTTGTCGTTGTTTTTCCTTTTGAGACTAAGTTGCTTAGGTCCTTACTAGGTTGCTGATGCTGACCTCAAACTTGCCATCGTCCTGCCTCAGCCTCCCAAGTTGCTGAGGTTACACATGTGTGCCACCATACTAGGCTAAAGAGGTTGTTTTACTGTGGTCTAAGGAAGCTCTAGCTTCAAGGGCCCTCACTCACTCACATTTCTTTCACCCAGAAAGGGCCCCAGAATTGCATTTCCAAGTTCATATAAATGTGAAAAAAAAGCAAGATATAGCTGTAGCAACAAAATGAGTGTTGAATGTCATCAATTCCAAAAAGATTTAAAGTCTACCCTATATAATAAAACTTGAAGTAACCTGAGACAAACTTGTTTTAAATTTGAAATAATTCTCAACATTTATAGAGCAAACCATTAACAAGTTTAAAGGTAAAAACCTGAACTAAACAGTAGTCAACAAATGTTGATCATCCTTGCTAGAGGAAAAATTAAATTTGCTTTCCTCTCTCAATAAAAGAAATGATAAAACAAAAGCACTTCCCGTATGAAGAGGTGATCAAAGAGTATGAAGATGAAAAATATAAGAAAAATTATTTTATAAATGTGTCATGAAGTTAATTCATTAAAATGTTATATGATTTTAAGGCATTTTGTAATGTGATAATTATAATGTTTCAAATTTTGTAATTTGTTGTGATGGCCTATGTCATTGTAAAATAATATTCACTTTCATCTCACAGTTTGTATTTTTTTTCTTAAAAAAAATCCCCAAAATTATACAGCCTCGGACCCTGGAAAACGAAATTTGCATCTGAGACCAAGGAAAAAAGGAGTTGTTTGTAAACAAGGAAATCATAAACTCCTATGATTTCAGGAAGGCAGGGCAAGACTTTGGGCAAATTTATACTAGTTTATTTTTGGAAATCCCTTATTCTTTGTTTTAGTTTTTTTCTACTATTATAACAAAATACATGAGGTCAGCTAATTTATAAAGAATAAAGGTTTATTTGGAGGCTTAGAAGTCCGAGAGCATGGTACTGGCATCAGCTTGGCATCTGGTAAGGGCCTTGTGCTGCGTCACAACATGGCAGAGGTCATCAGGTGGCAAGAGTGAGCAAGTGCGCTAGCTCAGACTCTCTTCCCCTTCTCATTAAGCCACTAGTGCTATCATGGGGGCCCCATCCACATGACCTCAGCTAATTCCAATTACTTTTCCAGGGCCCCACTTCCAAACACCAGCAACATGTGAATTTGAGGATTAAGTTTCCAACACATGAGTTTTTAGTGGACATATTCAAACCATACCATTCCACTTGCTCCTGTTCTTTAGTCCCGGTTTCTACTTCTCACCTGCAGTTCAGGTGCTCCTCCCTTCAATGTCACTCATGAATGCCCAGCGATCAGCACTCTTCCCTGCATCTTGCATCCCCTCTTCTTTGCCTATGTCTCAGTCAAAACTCGAGCAAATTCCATCCTCCAGGATCTTGCTGTCCATCAGGAGAAAGATAGTCATTTGTAGTTTACTATGTGAGGATAAATTAATGATCAAACATTCTACTATGTGAGTAACCATCTAAACATGCTATTAGGAAGTTTCCAAAAACTCTGAAGGAGCTGGTCTAAAAGTAAGATTACCAGCACGTAGAGGGAGGGGAAGCAGGAACTCTTTCTACATCCCTGAATGCTGGGGTTGCTTCCAGCTTGATGACGGTTGCTCGATGGAGAACTTCACGTCCTGCAGCTGGAATGGAGGACTATTTAAAGACCACAGCTGCTGCTTTGACTATTGTTCAGACCTTTGCACCAATGATTTCCAGGATGTCTGGGTAATGGAGTCATCCAGAGGGCAAACCTAGGCTGCAGTTGGCAACATTTTCTAGACTTCCCACCATACTCCGAGGCGTAGAATGAAGACATTCTCTACACACATCCCCTGCTTCCCTCAGCAGCCCTGGCCCCAACTGGGTAGTGTTCTCATCTCTCCACATTATCTCTTCATCATTACTTATCAGAAACATCACAGGGGCCAGCTCAGTTTGGTCTCCAGCCACCTTTTCAGCCTCATCCTGGCTCTGAAATCCATCTATTTTGATGATCCCCAAACCTGGTCTCCTGTCAGTCACTTGGAAGCAGTCAGCAGCACTGCCCCTTGGCTCACTATGGGCATCCTGCAGAGTTGAGATTTCTGGGAGGTGGGGCTGGGAAATCCTGATGGGCCCTCTGCAATAGCAGTGAGTTATTCTGTTCTTATTCTTATACTCAGACAATCTTTCCACTTGTCTAGTCTGCCTTGAGCTGTATATCTGCCTCATTGTTCAATGGCCTTTCTTACATAGAGCTGCAATCTACCACCCTCCCTGAAAGATGCCCTGTTCCTCCATCTAAGGCCTCAAGTATTCATTCAGCAAGTCCCTATCATTATATGCAACCCAGGGCCTCACACATGCTGGGCAAGTGGTCATCCGCTAAGCCACATCCCCAGTCCATTATTCGCCTTGACTTCATTCAGCCAGTTCCCATCATTATTCCTCTTGACTGTAACAGCCCGCGGGGCCAGCACCTACCCTGCATTCACACAGACTATTTTCCATACACCAGCCAGACTTTACGAAATACAAATCTAAGCACCCTGCTTAGAGCCCATCCCTGGCTTTGCGTGCTTGCTTCCCTGTCTCTGGGTCCTCTTTGGTACCTTCCATCTAGTCACACTGTGCTCCTCCAGCCTGCTGCTCCTCAGTGCGTGGAACATTCCATGTTATTTCCTGCCTTGTGACTTTCGCACATGCTGTTCTCCCAGTGCTTCTTGTCTGACAAGGAGACAAAGCATGTTATTAAATCCAGGAAAGCCTACATGACCAAATAAGCGCCCCCCACCCCCACCAAAAACTTTTAGAATATATTTAGAAATTTATGAGAAAGTATTAAGATAGTTATTGTAGGATAAAGATGACAAATTGTTGGTCTTCCTACTTTATCTGAAGGTTCTGTCCGGTTAAGTACTTATTTTTAGACACATTCTAGGGGAAGGGGTGGGAAGAAGTGCACCATCATGCTGTCCAGAGCTCATGGCAGCGATTCTCAGCAGAATCATCCAGAGGCCTTGTTACAACACAGATGGTCAGGCCCAGCCCCAGAGGGTCTCATTCGGCGTGTCCAGGATGGACATGAGAATCTACATGTTTAACAATTTCCCAGGTGCTGCTGGCATGGATCATCCAGTATTTACAACTGTGAATACAAAACAGAGTCACCTGCAGAACTCTTAAAAATACATTTTTCTGGGATCACCTTGGAACAATTAAATAAGAATCTCTGGGGACAGGGCCAGGTACTTTAAGTTTTCAGGTGATTTTATTTTGCAACCAGTGTTGAAAACCACTAGTTTAGGAATCACATTCCCTCTTCCTGGAACATTCCCCGACCTTAGCTAGTGAACTTCTTACCTGTCCTTTACCCGTCAACTCAAGTGTTACTTTCCTCCTTATTAGTCCTAATTTGTGTCACTTCCGGTTGGAAAATGTCAATGACAGTAAGTTGTTGATCTAATTGTTTTGACACTGTCTCTTTGCGAGGTTTTAGGCTCCATGTATCTGGGCTCGTCAGTCTAAAAATGTCCCTGGCATCATAGCCATTCAATATAATATTTGTCCAGTGAATGAACCATAAACTATGTAATCCTCAGGGATTGAACCCAGGGGCTCTCAACAACTTAGCCATGTCCCCAGGGCCACTCCAATTTTTTTTTTTTTTTTTTTGAGACAGGGTCTCACTGAGTTTCTTAGGGCCTCACTAAGTTGCTGAGGCTGGTTTAGAACTTTCAATCCTCCTGCCTCAGCCTCCTGAACTGCTGGGATTACAAGGTGTGTGCCACCGTGCCTGAACTCTTATCTCCTTTTATGTTGTGAGACTGACTCTATGAAACACACTGAAGAGTTTTGTGACTTCGCTGGCATCTCAGTATTTACATGATGGCTTTACGTCATGTCCCAGGACTCAAGACATGCAGGTACCCATATCATGGAGAGAAAAATTCTACCCACTGGCTCAAGGAAGACCAAGGGAGCCTTACCTCTTTCCATAAGCCCATCGTCCAGAGAAAACCACAAGCCCAGATCTGCCCCGTGTAAGGCAAGGAACTCAAATTGATCTGATTTGTAGAGTGCTAGCACACCGAGCTGAAAAATGCATCGCTGTGGTGGGACAGGGGAGGGACTGTACTGCAGATGCACACACAAAGAAAGACCTTGCAAGTTCCATGAGAATAAGGACTAGCACGTTGAGGGATTTAAGGCCAAAGAATAAACAATACCCAAGGCAAAACTGATGTTAAAGATATCTTTAAAATAAAATGTTTAAAAATGGCTAGAGATTTTTAAAAAATGAAGAAATAAAAGCCTTCACAAAAGAACAAGATGTGAATAAGGAATGTTGAAAGAAGCTTCAATGTTTAGTAGCTCATAGGAGTAAGAGGCACCCCAGGGAACCAGGAGAAGTCTCAAAGCATCCAAGTCCACCAACGTCAGAGGGGGCTCCAGGTACAGCAGAGAAGACGGTAGTCCTCCAAGGGTTTTGGGTTCAAAGGAAGAGGAAAGAGAGCCCCCGTGCTTGGTTAGAGATACTCAGAAGCCAAGGAAGGACTGTGTTCCTTGAGAAGATGCTACAGAAGCAGAGGCTGATGCTGAGGACCAGGTGGGACAGGCTGTACCTCAGAGCTCAGGTGGCCAGGCACAGCAACTGACCTGAAGTTGTCTTCTGACTCCACAGGATGGAGCATTCACCCCTCGGGATGAAAGAAAGCAATGGATAAAGAATCCAGGATTCCTCCAAGGATTCATCCAAAGAGATGACTTTAAATTAACAGCTACTATGTCTGTCCCTGAATAGGCAAGTTCATTACTATCAGCAAAGTAAATGAGGACTTGAACACTGAGTTAACTCAGTTTCTACAGAAACAAAGTTTACTGTGTTGTCACACCCAATTTTGCTCTTTGTCATTTCAGACTCTGCACCCATCACAGCCTTTAAGAGGGAGGGAGCCTTTTGCTCTGTCGTAATGAGAGGAATCTTTCTGTAACACTAATTTCTCCCTGGAGTTTGTCTGCTTGCAAGTAAGGAACAGGTACTTGTTTTAAACATTGAGTTCGAGTTTGATAATAAAAGTGATACAAATCACTAATCTTTTTTTTGGGGGGGGGGGTGCACTGTGGATTTAACCCAGGGGCACTTTACCCCTGAGCTGCATCCCCAGCCCTTTGTATTTTATTTTATTTATTTATTTTTATTTTGATGCAACATCTCATTAAGTTGGTTAGGGCCTCGCTAAATTGCAGAGGCTCGCCTCCAACTTGTGATCCTCCTGCCTCAGCCTCCTGAGCTGCAGGGATGCATCAGCCACCATACCTGGTTAGCAGGCACATTCTTGCTCCGTCCTTGGAGGTATTGGTTATCAGGAGTCTTATGGAGTCACTGAGGAAGGGGAGACTCAGATGCAGATAATCTCAACCAAAGGTGCTCTACCATTGTATGTGTGAGTTGAATTGATGGTGCTAAAGAGCCACCAGTGGTATTAACCCAGGGACTCCAAGCTCATTTTCCACCCACTGGGGCCAGCCTGACATAGATATGGTAGCAGTTCCCTCCCTCTCGACTTACCACCAAGGTCCTCAGCAATTCAGAAAATGAAGTCTTCCCTCATACCAGCTGTGAGCCCACCTCTGCTCACAGTTGGACTGTGAGATCGACCAACTAAGGAAAAGAAGATGAACTGGCGCTTCTCATCTCAATGGGTAACATTTCCTTAATAGGAATTTTGGAAAGTGTCATTATTGAAGCTTTAAAATAGCAAGATATTCTCGTCTTGGGTTGACAGACTGACTGTATGATTAGACCACTGAGTCATTCATCTCTGGTGGAGATTCTATTCTGACATGAACTTGGGGGCACCAGAAAAGTCTCCACCATTTGTTATTGCCAAAACCAAAAAAAAACCCAAAAACAAAACAAAACAAAAAACCCATAAACCTCTTTAAAGAAAACCTAACAAGAAATGTGCAAAATATAATAGGCAAGAAAGGCATAAAAGTAGGTTTGAACAAATAAAAAAGATATACCTTGCTCTTGGAGAAAAGGACCCAATGTCTTAAAAAAAAAAAAATGTCATTTGTCACCAAGTAAAGTATAAATGTATAGTGATAAATACACCAGAGTATATTTATTCAGGATCAAGCTTGACAGGTTGATTTTAATGTTTTCATGGAAAATAAATATACAATTGCCAAGAAAATTCCAGAGTGGATGAACTACCACTGTAGGAAAGTCATAAATCTTTTCCCCTCCTTGGGTTCTCCTCTCAAAAGGTTTACATCCCTAGGTAGTGGCTGCCTCAGGGCACAGCAAAGCCCCACTGTTGCTGGGGAAAGGAGACAGGTGAGAAAACTGTCTGCTCCTGGCAGAGAGGCAGGGAGATAAGAACCCCCTATCCCATATCAAGACTGTCATGGCTCTCCTTGCCCTGGGATAGGGACAGATCTCAATCGTCCAAGGCCTGTCACTGACAAAGGGTAGGCTTTGACCAATGGCCATGGGAAGGAGAAGCAGAAAATGGCACCCATGAGGCCCAGGCACACAAGGCCCACCTCAGGCTAAGGCTGGAACAGAACAACAGAGAAATCTCATGGCTCCCAATTCCAGGCTCACAAGAAATTTTTAACACCACCATATGACCCTGTTATCCCGCTCCTCGGTCCAAAGGACTTAAAATCAGCATACTACAGTGATACGGTCACACCGGTGTTTATAGCAGCTCAATTCACAATAGCTAAGCTATGGAACCAACCTAGGTGCCCTTCAACAGATGAATGGATAAAGAAAACTTAGTACATATACACAATGGAATATTACTCAGTCATTAAGAAGAATGAAATTATGGCATTTGCTAGTAAATGGATGGAACTGGAGACTATCATGCTAAATGAAATAAGCTAGCCCCCCAAAAAGCAAAGGCCAAATGTTCTCTCTGATTTGTGGATGCTGACCCAAAACAAGGGAGATTGGGAAGGAGAATAATTGAAATCCATTGGATTAGACAAATGGAAACAAAGGGAAGGGAGAGGAAGGGGAATAGGAAAGACAGTAGAATTCATCAGTCTTAACTTTCCTAGCCTTGTATTTGAATACACAACCAGGGTAACTTCACATCATGTGCAACCACAGGGTGGGATCCTAAGTAGAATACTATACTCTATGTTTGTATAATTTGCCAAAATATATTCTACTGTCATGTATAACTAAAAAGAACAAATTTTAAAAGTTAAAAGAAATAAATTATTAACAAGAAAGAGGAGGGACCAGACCATGGAACAAAGTCCCTCTCTGCAAGTGGACAGACATGTCTGAAAACTGAGGTTCGTGCAAAATAGTGAGAAAGAGCCTCTGTCCCTCCTGCCTGTCTGCACCCACAAACGAAGCTTCTCCAGAGGAAATTGGTTTATTTATTTTATTTGTTCTTGTTAGTCATACATGACAGTAGAATGTATTTTGACATATTATACATACATGGAGTATAACTTCCCATTCTTCTGGTTGTACATAATGTAGAATTACATTGTCTACATTAAAAAAAAAACTCAGTCTGCAAAAAAGCTTCTAGAACTAATAGAATTTAGAAAGGCTACTATTAAACAATAATTATATTTTTTATGTTTTTATATATAGCTTACATATAAAATTGGAAAATGAAATTAGAAAAACAGTACTATTTATGTTGCAATAAAAATATGGAACTCTTGTATATATGTATCTAATTAAATATAGACTACCTATATAAAAAATTAAAATACATTGATAACAGAAATCAAAAGAAGATCCAAATAAATCAAGATATTATGGAATGGAACACTCATTTTTTTAATATATCAATTCTCCCTCAAATTGATATATAGATTCAAGCCATACAACTACACTTCTGGTGGGTTATTTTTTCAGAAGTTGACAGGATAAATTATTACAGTAAAGAAACTAAAACCCAGAAAAGCAAGGAATAGCTAAAATAGTTCTGAAAAAAAAAATTGTAAGACTTAACACTAGCTGATTTCAAACTTACTAGAAATCTATACTTAAGATCGTATATTGGTAAAATAATAGAAATGTCATAAATATTGGAACAAAATAAAGATTTGAAAAATAGATTTCCACATATATGAGCAATTGCTTTTGGCAATAGATTCCAAGTAATGTCAATGTAGAAAGGATGTTCTCTTCAACATATGGTATTCCAATACCACATATTGGTATATAATTTGACTTCCTTATGTAAATAAATGACTCACAACCTCTAATCTCTACCACTGACAAATATTAAGTAAAAAATGGGTCACACATTTAATGTCAAATCAACCTGTATAAAATTACTAAAAAAAATCTAGTAGAAAATTTGTCATCTTAGGATAAGCAAAGACTTCTTATGTTGGACACAAAATGTATAAATCATTGATCAAATTAAGTGAACATTATAAAATGAAAAACTTTTGTTTTTCAGAAACACTTCTAAAAACCAAAACACAAACTTGGAGAAAATAATCTGACATAGACCTATATCTATCTAATACAGAACTAGTATCCAGAACAAATGAATAACTCAAAATTCTAAGAATTCAACTTAAAAAAAAAGTAGGGAAAATATTTTGACCATATTCTTCATCAAAGAGGATCCACAGCAAATAAATGATGCCTAATCATAGAATGATGCTTAATATTATTAATGTTTAGAGAACTATAAGCTACAATCACTTTGAGATTTCACTGTGTAACTATTATAATGGAAATAAACAATAAATAAAAAATAAAAATAAAGAAACAAACACACCCACTTTGACAATAAAAGGGCTGGCAACAATGTGTAGAGCACCCGGAACCCCCATGTGTTGCTGGTAGGAACACAAACTCATTCAGATTCTTTAGAAAGTAAGTTGATAGTTTCTGACAAAGTTAAAAATACACTTAAAAGAAAAATCAGCAATTCCACTCTAAGTTGTTTATCTAAAAGAAATGAAAATCTATGTCCATATAAAGTTTTGTGGTAACTTTATTCAAAATCATGTCCAGTGTCCAAATGTTTTCAATAGATTACAAAAATATGTAGTGCTTAAGTAGAGTGGAGTACCACCCATTGATAAAAAGACACAATCTGCTGATTTGCCCAGCGTGGATTAAGTTGCACTGTACTAGTGAACAGGACAAAATGATGGAAGCTGGACTCAAAGACTACATGTTGTATGATTCCATTTGTGTGACACTCTGGGCAGGCTAGTCCACAGGGACAGTAGACAGGTTAAGGGTTGCCAGGGACTGAGGCACTGGAGGAGGAAATTGAATGGAAGGGAGTATGAGGAAATTGAATGGGGTGATGGAAATGCTCTACAGCTGCTCTATTAGGGCTCCATGGCTGCATGCAATCTTCAAAACCCATAGAACTCCACAGGGCGAGTTTTGCTATAGGTAAAGCACACCTCGGTAAAAGCACTTTAGAATGATAGGCATAGTCAAGTGGAGAAAATAAAACAACTTTTGAAGGTGATTCCTCTCGCTTACACAACCTCTATGGGACACAGTCTAAGGATGAAAAGAACTGAAATGAAATTTTAATGTGTTATGTAAGATATACAAAAAATAATCTCATAATTAAATACCAATTTTACTGCAAATTCTAAGAATACTAAGTTTAAGATTTGAACTAAAAGAGATATTGATATAAAATTTTATAAGTAGGTTAAAAATCTTGTCATATGAATAATAACAGAATAGAAGTTAATACCATAATTTGCATACATTCTTGCATTGGTCTTGCTAAAGCAACTAAAAATAACGAAATCCCAATGGGAATGAACAACGTTAGTGTTCAGGTATTGATTTCTATGCAACCTTCTAAAATGCACAATATCATGACTCTACAGTTTCAGCTAATTCCAAGTCTGGAACAAGGAAATTAGAAGGGACAGTGTCGTGTAGGTAAACAGCCATGCTCATATACTCGGGACTGTGTCAAAGAAGCACAGGAACCCTCCTGAGGTGCTTCCCATGAACCAAATTTAGAATATTGGAATATCAAAAAGAACAAAATTGGCAATGAACTGTAATACATTTAATTTTTTTTAAAAATAGGTTCATAATATGGTAGAGAAGGAATAGGACAGAGAATAAAAAATTTCTTTGTAGTAGAATTTCAGCTAATAAATGAAGTAGTAATAGGGTAATAGAATAACCACTTTGCTATTTCCAACTGTATCAGGAAGGAGCACAACCAGGACGACAAAGACAGCAAAGCATGGTGAACCAGTTCTGCATTAAAAGGAACTCAAAGCTATTGCAATTGAACAATGAACAGAACAACAAACGAGTAGTCAACCTTGAAATGCAAGGCATTGACCGTGACTGAGTCCTGCACCAAATAAATAAATAAATAAACAAACAAATAAACAAATAAATTGAACAAAAGGCACTGGAGAAACAATTGGGGAGATTTTAACACGGGGCTTCATATGAAAAGTGGTCATGGACATGAACTTGGGGGCATAGGGTAATGGTGCTGTGGTTATATCCTTATATTTAGGAAATTTATAAGGTGCATAGAGTGGAGTTGTCAGTGTCAACTCATTTGCAAATGGTTCAGCAAAAATGCACAAGTCCATAAACAAATAAGAGAGACCAAGGGAAAATGAAGTACAATGTGTAAAATTGATGAATCTAGACATAGACATATGGATTTTTTTTTATTGTGCTGGCCTTTATCTTCTATGTTAGTATGCAAATTTTAAAAATAAAATGGTTGTAGGAAAAGCTATTAACTGTCTGGCCTGATTAGAGTGAAGTGAGGCCTGAGAGATATATTGAGGCCACATTGGCCGAAGCATTCTCCATGGTGGCTGGAGAAAGAGGTTAGCTGCTGAGGTTGCGGACCTGTGGGGCTTCAGTGCTGCTGGGAAAACCCAAGGCACTCATTTCCCGGCTGAAGGTTCCAATGCCCAAGGCCAAGAGTACAGACTGCATTTTTCTCAACTGAGAATCTGGAAGACTCATGTAACACTGAAACCTTTTGAACAGTCTGAGCAGAGGCAGTGGGCCAAAAAGTTATTAATTTTAATTCTAACTAAACCACTGGCAAAAATGGGTGGCTCCCCTCAAATTCCTTGGGAATGGATGGAGAACCCAGGCTTCCTTGGAAACCTGCAACAGGGTGTCAGGGGGATTGCTTTGGGAAGTCACATCCATGCCATTAATTAGCTTAACAAATAGCCATTTATCATCACTCATGTTTACCTAATCATTAGCATCACATCTAATCAAATTTAAGAGCACAAGCAGACAGACTCGGTACAAAATTCCTTTGCTTTTTACTATTTTGACAAGCATTTGGAAAACCATTTTTTTTTTCTCTTTTGCTAGATGTTTTATGGAGAGTTAGATGTTCTTCAAAAAATATTGTGGGGAAAGAGCCACGACTGGACAGAGGGATGAAAACAGCAAGTGTTCCAATTAAATGAACAAAGAAAGTTCTAGAAGCCATGCATATACTACAGAGCCGTCCCAATCAAAGGACTTTCTAATTGTAAGAGTATGCTTTTAATATTTAATTTTAATGAAATTCAAGCCAGGCTTTGTGTTGCTCAATCTTTTTAACCAGGTGCCAAAAATCTGGCCAAATGTATGGATGCATATTCCTCTTCTATGAACCACCCCAGAACTTTGATGTTCATGCCCAGTAGAAGGAATCTAGGTTGATTATTCTCTTCCAGAAGACCATCCCTTCCTCGGTGAAGAACATTCTTCCTGACTTATCCAGCTTGGAAGGACACCATAAACATGGCTTTCCAAACCTTCCTGTTAAAAGTCCCTCTCCCCACCCGACTTTTTAAAATTCTGGCTAGTCTTAAGAATCACTAAGATTCATACAGAACAAAGTAATTAACTTTTGTAATTTTTTTCTGGAAAAAACCTTAGTTTTAAGATAACCAGAATTCACCGCAAATTTACATTATTGGTTTATTATTATTCCTTTTAAAAAGAAACAAAATGAAAATTCTTCCTTTGATACTAGATTTCATAATTTGAAAAATGAATTTGCTTCTGATGTCTCCTCTGACACTAACAATGCACTGCCTGTTGTTGTTCTAAAGGCTTACTTGTATAATTTAAAAATTTAACCAAGATTCTTATGAAAATTAATGTAAATACCTCAGTGCATAACTCTTTTTAATGAGTTACTACATATAGCACCCCATTTGTGCTAGCACTAGGGCAAACATCTTGTCTCATTCAGCACTTGCAGACTTGAGCTCTCCTGATTCATTTCTGAATCCCAGCTGACACTGTCCTAGAAGGGTGAGAAAAAAATTAATCACGCTGATGTCATTCCAGACAAGACAAGTGCAGGTTTTAAAATGCTTGCTTGGCATGTGCAGTGGAATTTAAGACATCCGACATATAAAATTCTTACACAGCAATTGGGAAGTCAGTCATGGACCCGGGCAATAGGGAAACATGTTTGTTTTTGATACTTGTGCAAGGTAAATTTCATTATTCCCTCATTAAGGGTTATATAGGGTGGTTATACAGCACCCACCATCATCAGTTGTAAAGAGAATACTAGACACGTTGTTTATTTTATACATAGGTGCAGCCAACCAAACATGCTAAACCACTTACAGCAGTTTATTGACATTGGCGAGGAACAACAATTTAGAAAAGCAAATGACGCAAATTGCATATTGTGGAGTTCTCGAGGTTTTTCCCCCCTACCACCGCCATCAAGATCGCTTTAGAAAACTTTCTACATTGAAAATATGTCAAAATTTGGGAAAGCAACAAGCGATCAGGTATTTTTTTTTCTCCTCAAGTTATAATTTGTTTTTGCACCAATCAGCCAGTGGACTTTTCAAGGTCAACCAGTTTAGATATTTTTTATTTATTTCATGTGTTAAGTCTTCAAATTTGAAGTAAAGAGCAGAAAGCAAGCTAGGATCTTATACAGATTGCTTTATAATCACTAAATTTCAAGGTGAATAAAAAAATGACCTAATACTGTTCATATATTGGGGTTTTGTTTTGAAAAATACCACAGTTAAATTGCACACGTGATGTTCCACAGGAAAGCTAAAATTAGCAGAATGCAAGTAACCTATATAAAGTATATTTCCTCTAAAAGACAATGCATTAGTTTTAGAATATATATTGTGCGTGATGTAGTGCTCCGTGATATGATTATTGTTTCATTATGCATCATTGCTACATCATCAGGTCTCAGAGTTAATATTTTGGCCCAGAAGCCATACTACCTAGGGAATGAGAATATGACCAAACTAGACTTTTGACCTGTTGTTTACTAGGCATGTGCCCTTGGATAAGTTCCTAAACCTCTTGCACCCTCAGTTTTCTCATCTGCAGATTGGGGATGATAAGACTTTCTCTTAGGTAGACTGCATGAAGATCTGAACAAGAAAACCCACCCGGGGCTCATAGAATGGAGAAGGGAGCAGAGGAGCTCAGTGAAGCATGGAGTCTGTGTTCCAGCACCTGCAGACACTGCAACAGCCTCGAAACAAGAGCCCAGAGTCTGCAGACAGAATCGTCAGTGGTCACATCTGCACACACGGTTTGCATCTGAGCCACATTCTTAGTCGCTGTAAATTCCATCTTCTGATCCAGGAGTGTGAAAACAAAATCCGATTCACGTAGCTCACAGATTACACAACAAGTTAGGTATCGATAACAGCAAGGGGAGGACAATAGAATTTGGTATCTCATGGCTATACTAGTTTGCCCTGAGATTTCAGATCGTCAACTGAGCTAAATCTGGTGGTCCCTGTGGAGTGTGGGGTAGCCTAGCACTTCACGTCTGTTAACTTGCTCCATCTCCACAAGAATCCTACAAGCTAGTTCTGTGATCAACCTTTCTTTGTTGATGAGGAAATCAAGGCAGGAGGTTTTTTGGGGGGAGAGGGGTGAATACCAGGGATTGAACTCAGGAGCACTTGATCACTGAGTCACATCCCCAGCCCTATTTTGTATTTTATTTAGAGACAGGGTCTCACTGAATTGCTGAGGCTGGCTTTGAAATTGTGGTCCTCCTGCCTCAGCCTCCAGAGCCACTGGGATTACAGGCATGCACCACTGCACCCCGCTAAGGAAGGAGGATCTTAACCAACCAACCTCTTTTACATTCCAGGCTCACACGCTCATCCATGGGGAGGACCTGGTTCCTGCCCTTTTAACTTAACGGCATCATCATTACACATAAACACACACACACACACACACACACACACACACACACACACTCACATACACAGTCATGCATCATAACACTTCACAGTTGCCCCAACGATTTGGGTAGTTTTAGACTAAAAAGTAAATAAATAAAATAAACAAAAATGGTTACCAAGAGCTGGGAGCTGGGCATACTGGAGAATTATTGTTTACTGAGTACAGAGTTTCAACTGGGTGAGATGAGAACGTTCTGGAGCGGGAAGTGGGCAACGGTTGCATGACGATGTAACTATACTTGATGCCCAATGCAAATTTCATGCTGTATTTATTTTATCATAATTTTAAAAACTAGGAGCCAAAGAAGTTGCATCAGGGTCATCCAACCCAAAGTGTCACATGGAGCAAGGCTGAGAAAGCCCAGTTATAAGAGGGCTAGCGGGTGAGTGAGTGTCTCCTACTACATTATCTATTGACCGGGCTGGTTTTATTTTAATATCCTGAGTGTGGTGTTTATTGTCTGACCTTTCCCAGAGAGAATTCATAGCAGAGTTAAGTTCCTGGGAAATTCATAAGTTATAAAGGAAGAGGGTTTATTTCTGTTACATTCTGAATTTCCATGGCTTAAGCTACCATTTTCAGTGAGTAATGATGGTCATTGTCCAAAGTGGTTTCCAGGCTGAAGTGGCCCTGTCATCTCTCAGTGTTTTTTAAGAGGAAGAATGATATATGCCCAATATTATCCCTGCTAGATCATTCAGAACTACAAAACAATCTTCAAGTGAGAACAGATTTTCAGATTTAAAAGATAATTTCTTTGCCCATTGATCTGTAAGATGGAAAAAGAAAACAAAAATCTTGGAAAGAGCCGAGACCTAAAATTAAGGCAATCAGGCCTCGTGTTCATAAGGATCTCATCTCTCAATGAATCAAAACCTTACCCTTCAAGGTCAAGATTTTCATACCAACTAAGATAAAAAAAAAACTACTACATTATTTTTCAGAACGTCTGGTAGAAATGTAAGTCCACATACCTGCTGGTTTTTTATAAAAAAAAGTCCAGCCTTAAAAATGGAAAATAAAATTTAATACTATGTTATTACTTACAGTTGTCATTGGCGAAGCTTCTAGCCGCCTTCTGCATTCATGAGCACCACCCAGGGTTGTTTTTGTTTCAAAATGGATTTTTCCCTTAAGATTTTACGAAGATCTCTAAGTGGAATCGCATGCAGTCCTGCAAAGGGCAAATTTAATTCTTTTTACTTCCAGTTTAACTTTTTTATATTCTAATTTTGTGATGTTCCAGAAGGAAGCAAAGTATGTGTAGTATGAAATTGGCATTGTGTCAGAGGATTTAACTGTACATATTTGTATGGCCCTGTGTCTGGCAATCTTATCCAAATCCTTCATCCCAACAGACCCAATGGGGAATTTATCTTTTAGTACTAAGTGCTAAAAGGTCTTTTGTGATGTCTAAACTTTCATTCTGTAAAATTATTGATGGTGATCATACTAAAGAAGTATAAGATAAAGAGTTTGTGTCACATTTTTTTGGAAAAGTCTATTTCTAGAAGTCTCAGTAGCTTCCCTTTCATTCATCCATTCAACAAACACACACTGAGTCACTTCTGGACACTGTTTTAGGCAATGGAAAGGCAGGAATGAACAAAATGAGATTCAGTCCTATCCCTGTGAAACCAACTTGTTAGCGTGGAGGTTAGACCTTCCACCACCAATTTAAACAAGTCGTTAAACTGTGAATTATTTAATTAGTGTTATAAGTGCTCCAAAGAGAACGAGAGAGTGCCATGAAAGTTTAACTGGACGATTAAACTTGGAGAATTTAGTACCACCCGTGGCCCCAGGAAGAGCCCCAGGTCCTGAAGTTTGAAGGAATCCACTCCCCCCATTCTAGACCACACTCAAGCTTCCCTGAACCCTTCCATTTCTGTACAAAGTATGGCTCTGAGCCTTGCTCAGATATTTTTTCTGGGCCTGTCATCCAGAAGGATGTCATACATAGGCAAGGATGTATCTTTCTGGGTTTCAGGGTGGTGACCAAGAGGGGCTGCTGGCAAAGCATGTGTGTGCTTTACCAGCATGTGTGTGCATGGGGACTTTGGGGTGCACCCTGGGACATCCATAAGCCTCTCCTTTTGCAAAGTGAAGAGGAACCAAAGAAGAGCAAGAAGGGAGATGAGCGCATTGGTCAACAACCAAGGGGCCAGGAGTCCCTCATTCTTATACCACAACATTCCCGTGTGGAATCTGAACAGCCTGAATTATCACTATAGGATATAAGCCTCCAACACTCTTGCTTTGAGCCCTGAAAATGTTGGGGGTGGGTCTGTTTGATCTGAACTCTGCAGCATAAGTTGGAATTGACTGATCAAGAGAAAGAAATGATGCTTTTGAGGAAGTGTGTCTGGTCCACAGTCTCGCTGAGAGCTATCTGGGGAAACAGTAGAAAGGCCTGGTCTGCATAACACCCTTGGCAAGGGACATGTTTTGTACCCATAAATGAGAGCTCTCCATAGCATTTTTTATTTTATATATATAGTTTTCAATGGACCTTTATTTATTCATTTATTTATATGTGATGTTGAGAATTGAACCCTGTGCCTCACACATGCCAGGCAAGCACTGTACAACTGGGGCACAACCCCAGCTCCTCCATAGTATATTTTTGATGAGGTGTAAAAAACATACCCAAAGAATCAGACATAATGGCACACACCTGAAATCCTAGTTGGGAGGCTGAGGCATGAGGATTGCAAGTTTGAGGCCAGGTTCAACAATTTAGAGAAGACTATTAGCAACTTAGTGAGACCCTGTCTCAAAATGAAAATATAGAAAGGGTTGGGGATATAGCTCAGTGGTGGAGCACCCCTGGGTTCAATCCTCAGTGCTTAAAAAATAAAGTATGAAAACATATATTGCTAAACTATTATTTCTGTACAACCTGTACAATTATTTGGTAAAACTGAGTTAAATTTTTAAAAAATAATTTTATTTCAAATACCATTATCTTAGTCCCATTATCTTAGTCCCTTCAGGCTGCTACAACACAATACTATCACCTGGATGACCTGTAAACACAACAGGAATTTCTCTCTCAAAGTTCTGGAGGCTGCAAAGCCCAAGATCAAGGTGTCAGCTGATTCAGGGTCTGGTGAGGGCCTGCTCCCCAGAGATGGCAGCTTTTCACTGTGTCCTCCCATAGCGGAAGGGAAACATGGTTCCTCAGGCCTCTTTTTTAAAAGAGCATTAATCCATCAGTTGCCATGGTACTTGCCTGTAATCCCAGCAGCTCCAGAGGCTGAGGCAGGAGGATGGTGAGTTCAAAGCCAGCCTCAGCAACTTAGCGAGACCCTGTCTCTAAATAAATATAAAAATGGGCTGGAGGGGTGGGTATATGGCTCAGTTGGTAGAGCACAAGGCTGTGGGTTCAATTCTCAGGACTACAAAAAAAAAAAATAGAAAATTAAAAAAATGGGCTGGGGATGTGGCTCAGTGGTTAAGTGCCCCTGGGTTCAATCTAGGTACCAAAAAGCAAAACAAAACAACAACAACAACAACAACAACAACAACAACAACAACAAAAAGCACTCAATTCATCCCTGAGGGCTCAGCCCTCAAGACATGATCACCTCCCAAAGGTCTCCCTTCTGATATCATCACTATGGGGGCTAAGGTTTCAGTACACGAATTCAGTAGGGCCACAAACCCCATAAGGCCCTTTACCTTCATAGTCTATGAAATACTAGTAATGATTCCCCCCAGCCCTGGAGACTCAGGTCTAGGAAGCCGGCTGCCCTCCCCATTGCTCTCATCAGTTTTTACATTCAATGAATCATCCTGATGTTAATTTATCTGTTCACACATTTAACTCAGCCATCATTTCCTCAGCTGCAATGTGGGAACAACAGAGGGTAACAGAGACACTGGGAAGATGAAATAAATTGATATCTATAAAGTGCTTTGAGCAGCACTGGGAAACCAGCAGGGATGTCACAGGATGAAATGGCCCCGGCAGCCATAAGAGCTTCAGAGAGCAGAAAAGCAGACAGACAAGCAACTCTGTGATCAAAACTATAAGCACAGAAATTTCTAAAATGACGGAGAAGGAACCCATTCATTCTGCCTGTAGAACAGGGAAAAGTTTCACAAAAGAAATATTGAATCTGGACCAATAGGGATCCTGAAAATGTCAGGACAAGGATGACCCTGCTTGACTAAAATGAAAAAGCTATGTGTTAGGGAAGAGTGGGTGATCGATGTGACTTGGGGATGGGCAAGTCTAGTGGTGGGAGTTGAGTCTGGTGGAAGCCAGAGTAAGGAGGGACCTGTATCCTATGCTAAGGAATTGAGCCTTTATTTAGTAGGACTATAATTTTGATATGTGTTCCCCAAAGGCCCCTGTTAAAGGCTTGGTTCTCAGCCCATGGTACTATTGAGAGGTGGTGGAATCTTGCCAGGAGGCTTACTGGGAGAAACTTAAGTTATTGAGATGTGCCTTTGAAGGCGATATTGAAACCATGGCCAGTTCTTCCTCTTTGCTTTCTGGCTTCCACAAGGTGAGTAGCTTTGGTCCACCCTGCAGTCCCTGTTATTATGTTCTGCCTTATTATAGGCCCCAAAGCAGTGGACCCAATAGACTACAGACTGAATGCTCTGAAATGATGAACCTTTCCTCTTTTTACATTTTGTCAGGTCTTTTGTCACAGCAATGGAATATAAAACAGTAGGTCAGTATTTCTCCAAGTATAGTCCTTGGGTATTAAAATCCCCTGAAGTAGTTATTAAAAATAAGGAACCTTGGAATCAACCCAGAATTAGAGAATTGGAATATAGAGTCTGGAGCATTTTAACAAGCTTTCCAGGTGATTCCTGTTTATAGTCTTGGTTGATGCTATGAAGAGTCAAAGGAGGTTTTTTGAATATAAAATTTGTTCAAAAAGCTTTGTCTTAGACAAGTGGCTGGCTACATCTATGCTATTAAGAAAACCAAGAAGCTCATCTTTCAGAAGAAAAATATGTCTTCGGAAATGTGAGTTTCCCTTTACGAAAGTAAATTAGCATAAGACGCATGTTGGCTAGATATGTTAAGCTAAGGAGGAAAAAATCTTGAGGCAAATATATTATTGACCGCAAAGTATATTCTCTCACTGTTCCCTAAGATCCTGATGCCCAAAGGGAAAAAGATAAAAATGATCCCAGAAATCATAAGGTTTTTTAGTTTTCCCTATTATGCAGTAAAGATTTGGAACCTAAATTTACGTCAAGATTTGTGAGACCCCGTTTAGGTAATATGTCACACACACAAATGACTGATAAAAAGAATGGTAATATTTCAAATTTTTATGAGTTAATATCAATGAAAATACTCTCAAACCTTCCTTAGGTTGTATTATCCTAAAATGTTATATATTCCACAATGTAAGCCCCTGTACTTAAGATTTCTACACTTTGACAATTCTCTTCTCCATGAACCTGAGAGTTAATAAGGAGAAAAGGGAAATTATTTTATTGACAACTAAACCCACCACAATGCTCCGTTTTGTGACTACCCTTTGTATTATGAAAAATGACATTATGAGACTGTTTAATGACACGGAACAACTCTAGTAAAATGATAAACATGGGAAGACTACAAAATAAAAAATACAGGTGTGATCATTAGCTTAATAGAATGGATCTCTGAATCTAAAGAGTAGAAGAACATGAGATAGTGATTAATTCCATTGGCAGTATCAGCCATTTTATTTTTCTCTCTTTTTTTCTTTGCTTCCTTTGTTATTCTTTTCTGCACATTTTGAAAATTTCTAAAATGGAGTTGCCTGTGTTGTATGACTTTAAAAAGTCCCCAAATCTGCAAATGTGCATTTAGGGACGGGGAGTGGGGTACAAGGAGAAGGAACGAGGCAGAGCAGTGGGGTGAACAGCGTTGAGGAAGAGGAAGACTCTCCCACTCCCCAGCAGGATCATTGGCTCCTTTCCATAGGCTCCCTCTCTGCTGTGATCTGCCTTCTCCTTTAAGCAGTGAGTGTTCTGAGTTCAGAAACTGCATGTAACTGGTATCTCTAAGCTCAGCATGGAACCTGGTACCCGGCCCAGTAGGGGTCCAAGGAGTGACTTGATCTCTAGTTCTCCATTAGCTTCCACTGATACCCCACTTGGCAGAGTCAAGATTCCTGAAGCTGTGGGTTCTGCTGTTAAGAAATGCCTGTTTTGCTTTGGGAGCTGATCTCCAGCCTAGGCAGGATGAAGAGAAATGATTTCACGTTCCCCTCCGGAGAGCTGTAGACAGGGCCATGAAGCAGGTGTTAGGATCCAAGGAGAGGGCTCCCTGCTCTGGAATACCCACACTGGTTCCTGGCATTTTACTGTCATAACTTCATTCCTTCGGGCTCTGAATTCTTGTAACAGTTCCCTATTAAAATGCAAATGCCTCTGGGAGGTGTTAAACCCTTGTCACCCAACACCTTGCTTATTAGCTAACACCTGAGCTGACAGCCATCTGAGAGCAAGCGCCTGCCGGGAAATCAGTTCCCAGAGAGGTGGAGAAACAGCAGCAGCAGCGGGGGCAATTGCAGGACAGCCGAAGGACCTTAGGGTGACTGGGCTCAGGTGTCACAAGATTTCCAGCTCTGGAGCTGGAGGTAGCAGGGTAGCAACTGGTAGCAACACCAGTTGTCAGTGTGCACTCTGACCAGGTAGTAGGGAGGGTGCAAGGCACTTACTTGTACTTCTCAGGCCAGTTGATCAAGACAAAGTTCCAGGTGGAGAATAGGGCTGTGCTTTCTGGACTCAGTGCACCCAGCGTCCAGCAAGGAGTTTTTTTCTTGCCAAGTTCCGTTGTACCTAGGACTAGAATTAGAAATTTATTGATGAATTTTTTTCACTGTGCTTTGGTTTTTTGTTTGTTTGTTTGCTTGTTTTTGAAAATGAGATTGATTGTGAGATTTTGAGTTGTATGTGTTAACCTACAGTGTTTGGACCCAACAGTACATCTCATTCCTAAATAAGTTAGTGGCTATTTACTCCATCTTCCATCAATTAAACCACACATACCTACCTCCTATTATTTCTCTTCAAAACTCAAATCCTTCAGGACCAAGGGTGTTGCTCAGAGGTAGAGTACATGCTTAGTTTGTGTGAAGCCCGGGGTTCAATCCCCAACAACATAAAAATGAAGTTAAAACCTTCGTTGCTTGAGTATTTTTTAAACTGTTCTCTGAAAACCCCACTGTTGGTCTGGTCTTTCTGGACTAGAGAAAGATGCTGAATTTTCCCACTTTGCTGTGTTGTGTTCGTCACCGTGGGAGAGTTAAATGGCACTCTGAATTGAGTAAGATTGCCTGAATGGCTTTCAAATATTTGGGGTTCAAAAAGCAAAAACCCAAAATGCATTTTGCCAAAACATTTGCTTTCCTCTTCATTTTTCTTAAACCTATGTTTATTTCAAGGAACATTAAGCCCATGTGTTTTTAATGCATTTACTCTCAGTTCATTAAAATCCTACTCTGTAACAGTTCTTTGGCATCCAAGAGGCCCGATGGGCCCTTCTGCTTCGAATGGGTAGGTGTATTGTGGTCACCCCAAATGAGCACTGTCCAGAATGGCTCACATTCAGCTCCTTCCTAAGGTCCACCCAAGCCAGGACATGCAGGGCCTAGCAGAGTCCTCCCTTCTGAGGCCTGGCACTGTGGTATCCTGTCAACCTCTGCTGGGAACAAGAATCAGTAGTAGCCAGAAAGGTCCTTGACAATTTAAAGTTCTAGTCAGAATTTTAAATTGAATTAAGCTTGGCCTAACGCACACTTGGTACATATTTTAATCTTGGCCTAAACATTTCCTTTGTACCTACTTGTGAACTGCAACCTTCTTGATATATTCAGACTTTAATGTAGTCTTGTAAGAAGTAGCTGAGTCTCAAGCACTAAGAAGTGATCAACTGTTCAAATTCTGTTCAAATAAGACCTCACACTTCCTCTACGTCACTTGCATTTTCTGTAGGTAACTTCCTTTCCTCTGGCTATAAATACAACCTGCCCATATGAGGAAGAACCTATTCTGGTTCTTGTGGCTGCGCAGTTCACAAATCATTTCTTGCTCAACTAATTCATTGCATTCAAAGGATGTCTAAAGCTTTTCATTTAACAGATGGTAAGTGTTTAGGAATCCTTTCCCTGCCTTTGTGAGTCTTGATAATGCTGATCATTTATGGGCCAGACCACCTGCACCCCACATGACCTTATTAAATATCAATTCTGAGAGTGAAGGAGCAATGAGGAGCAAGATGTTTCCCATTGTCCCTATTGCTCTAGCGGCTGGGAATTAATCAAATCTCTAGAAAAGTTGATACAGACCTGGCAAACTGAAATTGTTTAGTAAGTAGCTCTGTTATGGTTTAGATGTGGGGTGTCCCCCAAAAGCTCATGTGTGAGACAATGCAAGTTTAGAGGTGGCATGATTGTGTTATGAGAGTTTCAACCTGATCTGTGCATTAATGCCCCAATATGAATTACTGGGTGGTAACTGTAGGCAAGTGGGTTGTGGCTAGAGAACATAGGTCCCTGTGGGCATGCATTTGGGGCATAAATTTTGTTGTTATTGAATGGAGCTCTCTCTCTCTCTCTCTCTCTCTCTCATACTCCCTCCATGATGTTCTGCCTCACTTGAGGGCCTGAGGAATGGAGTCAGCTGTCTAGGGATGGAGACCTCTGAAACCATGAGCCCCTAAATAAACTTTTCCTCCTTAAAATTGTTCTCTTCGGGTCTTTTGGTCACAGTAGCAAAAACATTGACTAAAGCAGTAGCAAAGGATCCTCTTGCTTCCTCATTTCTTCGTTTTGTTCTGAATATACCAACCCTACTGAATGTGACTCTGTTTCTGAAAGGAGTGGGGTACAGAAGCAGTTATGAGAAGGATGTTTGGAATTGGAAGACTAGCTCTTTCCAAAATAAATTCTCTCTAATAATTCTCTAATAAATAATTCTAATTCCAATGGTTCTCAATTTGCTGGATTTTACCACATGTCAAGTACTGAGCTAAAATCCCTGTACATGTTATCCCATTTGATCCCCACTACGATCTGGGGATAATATCCTTGTTTATACCCTAAGATGAGCAAAATGAGGTATTTAAAAGAGCAACTTGCCTTTCTTAGGTCATGCAGTAGAGCAGCAATCAGTGGTGGTTTTGCTTTGGCTCTGGCAGACCTGGTACCACGTTATCCTGTCGGAGAGTAGAGCCTGAAATTGTTCCCACCTTCACAGGAAAGTCCTGAGTGGCACTTCTGTAGCGGAGACCAGCCCAGGAGGAAGGGCAATTATTGTGATAGCTCTCAAGAGATGGGCAGTGCTGGGGAGGGGAAGGGCATTTTCAAGGACCACTCTTAAATCTTAGCATAAGCAGGAACTTGAGTTTACTTTGTCCACCTTCCCTCAATTATTTCTCTATCAGGAAAAAGAATGTGCCCTAGTTCTCATTGTCCTTCTTAAAGTGTGAGTCACAGAGGGGACCAAGACCTAGATGTGGTCTAGCCAGCATCGAAGGGAGCGTAGCTTCCAACACTTGATTAACAAAACCCTGACTTTTACTGCTTCCCAAAGCCACTCATTATGTGGTCACCTCATTGTGCTGTTGCCTCATCTTGAGCTGCCAGTTAACAAACTCACTCTTTTACTGGCTATTTACTTACAAATTTACTTATTTTCTCATTTCCTAAATGTACCCACCTCAGTGAGGGTCAAGGTGTCCTAAACATGTCTTCCTGCTCCTGAACTACCTGCCTTGAGTTTCTGGTGCACTCATCTCTTTTGGATCTGGCTCCCCATTGCTTTGGAAGTTCTTTCTCACGTGTGGGGGCTCTGGGTGTAGGCAGGAAATGAAAGGTTTGGCTTTCTCTGTTCTCTCCTCTCTTGTCCTTGTTAAGATCCCAAAACTTTGTTCTTCTATTTAAGTAATACTTTAAAATATGTCCCTTTACAATGTCCTCTGTATGGTAGACTGTCCATTTTGATGCTGTGCCCATCTGACATGATTGCCATTGGTCACACCCTCTATTTGGGGGGAACTTCTTTCACTTTGGACATGGGACCTTCCCTAGCTTCTCCAAGGGCCCTCCAGGAACCCCACTGCTCTCTTGAGCTTTTCCCTCTTTTATCCCTCTTCCAGTTTTAGGATCCAACTTTGCCTATATCAAGTCTTCTGTGCATCTGGGACATCCTGCCTCTGGAGTCTCTGGCTATGAAATTATTTAAACTTTTCCTAAATTATTTGAAAACTATTTTCCCTAAGTGCAGGCCATGTCTGATGCCCTATGTGTTTATTTCTTGACAGAATTATTCAATGATAACCTGGTCCTGCTTTTGTGCAGTTTTTATTATTTCTAGATCTGTCTTTAATCTGTGTTATATGGAATTAAGGTCAAGTAACAATTCCATTTCTTGCTTCCTTTATGTTGTAAGGAAAATAACAAATATAACAAAGGATCTGCATTGAGCAAAATGGATCTTTTAGCAGATGTTCAAGTAGATGAGGCTCTCCATCTCTACCTTGAGGTGCTTCATGATGGTCTGGTTATCTGAAGAGGAAAGGGTTATCCTTTAATCACAGTTTGATCAAATTTTCTTCCTCGGTGATGTTTCTCTGATTTGCTTTCATTTTATTGTCTGAAAAGTGCTCTCAAAATTCTTCTGTGGAAAATCTCATAGAATCATGGACTTGTAATGAAAACGACCAGAGTTTAGGTGAGAAAATATTGCTATATAAGGCCACTCTTGCCTCTTCTGCTTATCAGGAGTGGAAATACTCTCTATAGGTAAAGAGGAGTAAATAAAATTGAGAGGAGTAAATAAAATGATTTTTAGCAAGGGACCTTGTAAATTGGGAAGAGTAGTACAAATGTTTTTAATGAGTTTTTACTACTTGGCCTCTTCAATGAAACTTGTCTGTGGAATGAGATGCACCTCTCCTTTACAACATCCCAGACCCGAATCTTACCCCACAACTATTGTCAAACTGTGTTTACCTTCCTCTATTGGTCTGTCAAGATTCCATTACTGATTAGACCTAATCAATGCATTAGGTAGTAAACCCAAAAATAAATACCTCAAATACAGAAATAAAATATCTTATGTTTGGAACATAATACCAAGCATATGCTTGGTATATACCAGAATAAGATTTTAGGTGTTAGTGAATACAGCCTTTTTCTCTTCACCTTGTGGTGGTCTGTTTTTTGCCTAAACACAATTAAGCTCCAAGTCAGTAAGGGAAGTAATCATAAGCGGGTGTCACCTATAGGTAGGAAAAGGTAATACATTTACTTAATTATCTGCCAAATAAGAAAAAATAACTATATAGTACACAATTTCGATTTTCAAAGTTAAAACTACAGTATTTCTTCTTAAATATCTTGATTAAGACATAATTCACCTGCCAAGGAATTTGCCTATTTAAAGGGTACATTTAAATGGTCTTAGGTTATTCACAGTTATGTGTGACCAGCACCACGGTACTAAGTTTCAAAAATTCTCATCACCCCACAGGAAACAACATACCCATCAGAACCAGCAGTCAGGCCTCATTTCCACTTGACTTCCCACCTCCTCGACCACCACCACCTACCTCTTCTAGTTATACATTTATGTATCCTAGATGTTTCATATTAATGGAGTCATGCAATATGTGTATTTTTGTGATGTTTCTGGTTTCTTTCACTTAGCATAGTTGTCTCAAGTTTCAACCATATCACAGCATGTGTGGGTACCTTATTCTTTTTATTTCAGGATATTGTTCCATTATATGGATGTGTCACATTTTATTTATGGATTTAATTACTTAATCAGTTCAGGGTAGTCTCCAATATGTGGTTATTATGAATAATGCTTCTGTGAACATCTATGTACACAGTTTTGGAGAGGTAGATTTTTTTCAATTTCTCTTAACCAAGAGTAAAACTTCTGGGGCATATGCTAATTGGGTAACACTTCGAGAAACTATCAAACTGTTCCCAAAACAAGTGTATCATTTTATGTTCCTGCCAGCAAATTATGAGGAATTCAACTTAGTTACATCTTGCCAACACTTGTTACTGTCTTTCTTCTATTTCAGTCATCCTAGTGGTATGAAATGAATCTCATGATGGTTTTGATTTATAATTTTTTTACCTAATCACTAATGATATTGAATATTTTTTCATGTGTTTATTGGCCATTTGTATATTTTCGTTGGAGAAATATTTACTCAAATTCTTTGCCTTTCCATTGGGTTGCCTTTTTGAGTTTTAAGAATTCCTAGCCAGATATGGTACTGCATGCCTGTAATCCCAGAGGCTCAGGAGGCTGAGGCAGGAGGATTGCAAGTTCAAAGCCAGTCTCAGCAAAAAGAGAGGTGCTAAGCAACTCATCAAGACCCTGTCTCTAAATAAAATACAAAATAGGGCTGGAGATGTGACTCAGTGGTCAAGTGCTCCTGAGTTCAATCCCTGGTACATCCCTCCCAAAAAAGAATTCTTCAAATAGTCTAGGTACCAGTCCCTTATCAGATTTGTGATACATGATTTATCATTTTTGTCTTATCCTCTGTCCTCTGTACTGTGCTTTCACTTTTTTTTTTTTTTCTTTTTTGGTACTGGGAATTGAACCCAGGGATACTCAACCACTGAGCCACATCCCCAGCCCTATTTTGTATTTTATTTAGAGACAGGGTCTCACTGAGTTGCTTAGGGCCTTGCTAAGTTGCTGAGGCTGGCTTTGAACTCGTGATCCTCCTCCCTCAGCCTCCCAAGTGCTGGGATTACAGGTATGCACCACCACACCCAGCAGCTTTCACTTTTTTGATGATCATTTTTAGCACAAATTTTTGTTTGCTAAGATGTATTTCAACTTACGGATTTTTCTTTGGTTGCTTTTTGTTTTTGGTGTTTTATCTAAAAAACCTAATCTAAGGTCATCACAATTTGCTCCTTTATTTTCTTCTAAGAGTTTTATACTTTTATCTATTAAATTTCAACTTATAATCCACTTCAAGTTGGTTTTGTGACATAGAATACTCCATTTTCATTCTTTAGTATGTGGATTTATAGTTGCCCCAACACCATTTCTTGAAAAGACCATTATTCCCCACGGAATTGTCTGACCACCCTGTTGAAAATCACTTGAACATAAATGGAAGATTTTATTCCTGGACTTTGAATTCTCTTCCATTGACACATGTCTACTCCTATGCCAGCAGCATGCTGAGTGGATACTGTAGATTTGTAGTAAGTTCTGAAATTCACAAGTTTAAGTCTTTCTATAACTTCAACTTTGCCTTCTTTTTTCAAGAATGGCTGGGATCCTTAAATTTCCATATGAATTTTACGATCAGCTTTTCCATTTCTGAATAGAAGGACCATTTGAATTTTTGTGGGGATTTTTGAGTCTGTAAATTAATTTGGTAAGTATTGCTATCTTAATATTAAGTCATTCAGTCCACAAACATGACATCTTTTTATTTGTTTAGAGCTTGCATTTCTTTCACCAAGGTCTTATATAGTTCTCCATGTATAAGTCTTGCACCTATTTTGTTGCACTTATTCCTATTTGTATTATTCTTTTTGATGCTATTTTATTTATTTATTGTTTTCTTTGTTTGTTTGTGTGGCACTTGAGATTGAACTCTAGGGTGCACTACTACTGAGCTCCACTTCTAGTCCTTTTTATTTTTTATTTTGAGATAGGATCTTGCTAAGTGGCCCAGGCCGGGCTCAAACTTAAATTCCTCCTGCCTCAGCCTCCCAAGTAGCTGGGATTACAGGCATGCACCACAACATATAGTTGCTCTTGTCAATAAATTTTATTCTTAATTTCCTTTTGAAATTGCTCACTACTAAAGTATAGACAGGAAATTGATATTTTATATAGAAGTTGTCTAGAAGTGGTGGGGGATGATACCAGGGATTGAACTCAGGGGCGCTCATCCACTGAGCCACATCCCCAGCCCTAATTTTTTTTTTTTTTTTTTTTGCATTTTATTTAGAGATAAGGTCTCACTGAGCTGCTCAGTGCCTCACCAGTTGCTGAAGCTGGCTTTGACCTCTCAATCCTCCTGTCTCAGCCTCCCAAATCACTGAATTACAGGTGTGCACCACCACGCCTGGCTAGATTATTGATCTTTACATATTGCTAGATAATTGTTTTTTTAATTGATTTTTTTAATTTTTACAGGCTTCATTTTGATTCATTATACACATGTGGAAGAATAAGAGACCTTGAATAGCTAAAACAATCCTGAGCAGAAAGAGTGAAGCAGGAGGTACATAATACCAGAACTTAAACTGTACTCCAGAGCAATAGTAACAAAAATGGCATGGTACTGGCGCCAAAATAGACAGGCAGACCAATGGTAGAGAATAGAAGACACAGAGACAAACCCACGAAAATACAGTCACCTCATACTAGACAAAGGAGCCAAAAACATACAATGGAGAAAAGATAGCCTGTTCAACAAATGGTGCTGGAAAAACTGTAAATCCAAATGTAGTAAAATGAAATTAAACCTCTATCTCTCACCCTGCACAAAATTCAACTCAAAATGGATCAAGGACTTACGAATTACACTAGAGATCCTACACTAAATAAAAGACAAAATAGGCCCAAATCTTCATCATATTGGCTTAGGATCAGACTTCCTTAACAAGACTCCTAAAGCACAAGAAATCAAAGCAAGAATCAATAAATGGGATGGACTCAAACTAAAAAGCTTTTTCTCAGCAAAGGATACAATCAATAATGCAAAAAGAGAGCCTACAGAGTGAAAGAAAATCTTTTCCACACGCACTTCAGATAGAGCACTAACCTCCAAAATTTATAAAGAACTTACAAAACTTTACACCAAAAATACAAAGAATCCAATCAATATATGGGCCAAGGACATGGAAAGACACCTTATAGAAGAGGATGTAACTGACTTTTGTATATTGATCTCGTACCCCATAATCTTCCTGATCTTATTTATTAGTTTGAAGAGCTATTTAATGAATTTATTAGACTTTACCATATATAAAATCATGTTGTCTGTGACCATAGTTTTACGCCTTCCTTCCAAACTGGATGCCTTTTACTTGCTTTCATTCCCCCAATGTCATACCCAAACCTCCAATGAAAAGTTGAATGGAAGTGGTGAGAGGAGATATTCCTGTTTTAGTCCTGATCCTAGAGAGAAGCATCCAATCTTTCACAATAAGTGTGTTAGTAATGCTGGACTTTTCATGGATGGAAATGGAAGGAGTGTCCTTCAATTCCTAGTTTGATGATACTTTTATCAAGAACAGATGTGTGGATGTGCCCAGTGCCTTTTCAGTGGACCACATTGACTGTTTGCATTCATGGCTAAGTCCCACTTGTTCAAGGTATATAGTCTTATATGCTGCTGGATTTGTTTCATTAATATTTTACTGAGGATTTCTGTGTCTATATTCATATGAACTATTGCATAACTTCTTGTGAAATGTTTGACTAGTTTTATTATAAAGATGATAGTTAAGTGAGATAATATCCTCTTCTTTTTGTTTTGTTTTGTTTTTTTGCTTTGGTCTAGTTTGGGTTCTTGTTGGAAGAAATTGCAAAGAATCATACTAATTCTTCTTTTGATGTTTAGTAGAATTTGACATAAAGCCATCCACATCTGGTTTTCTTTGGTGAGAATTATATAATTTTGAATTTAACCTCTTTAACTTGTTATAGATCTATTCAGATTTTCTATTTCTTTATGAGTCAGTTTCATTGAGTCAATAGGTATTTCTCTGTTTCTTCTAGTCCACTGCCATTTAACATTAACTTGTTATTGTTATTGTTCTTATATCTCCTGGTACTTCAGATCCTTCAACAAAGATTTTGATTGCATACCTATATAAATGTTTTACCACATGTCACACAAACACAGCATGTACACACACTCACACACATGTGTGCACATATCATCACAATACACCCTTCAGAAAGTGGAGAAGATTTAGCTATCTATCTCAATTTGGAGCACACACTCGTATTTATTGTAACTTTTGTATCAAGGACAAACTGTTAGAGCCAACATTTGCTTAGATAGTGACTGCTTTTCTTTAAAGCTGTGAGCTTGGTTGACTTCTAAAATTATTTTCTGTGTGCAATCTTTGCTACCTTCTACGTGGTGTGGAATTTCTCACATACAATGCATCACAACAACACAAGGAACTCATTTTTTCTTTTTCTTTTTTTGTTCATTTATTTATCTTTATTATTTTTGAGAAACTCTCAGAAGCATCAGAAAGGAGGGGGTAATTTTATAACATCCATCCACTGGATGTTATAAAAACTGTCCTATCTGAGGTCAGATCTCTTAATATTATTTTATTGAGCAATAATCATAACACTTTAAAGGCTAAACTCACACAAAATTAACATGTGACATGAATTTAAGCAGCCCATTCATTTGTATTAAGTTATCCCTAAGAAGAGTCCGTGTTCCTTCTAGACTTGTATAATTCATTTGTCTAGATTCCTTCCTTTGAAGGCAAAACAATAACATCCTTGTCTTGTCTTTTCATTGAAAGAACAAAGTGCATAGTTAACTTTTACCAGGATGCGGAAAGCACTGCTGTTTTTGAACATAGCACATAACACTGAAGGACCATAAATCCAGTTACATAGCAATCCTGTTCCTTTTGTCACACGGGGACCCAGGTATTCTTAGCTGCCTCCCATCTTCAGTTATGCTCTTGGCTCTACCAGCTGGGGTTCACACCAGACCACACACCCTTATTTATTCTCGGATTCAATTACAAAGGAGTCCCCTGGATGAAAGAAAATACAGTATGAATATGAGTTTTGACCATAAGTCTTTCCATTTTGCTTTACAATAGTTCGTTCATTTTCAGTACACATTAAGCAACAAATTGATTAGAAATTGAGGTAAAAGTATGTATCTGACGATGGCTATCCATTTCCATACAAATCCTTTCTTATCCAAATATTTCTACTAAATATTTTGGGGGAAACTCTCAAAGAGACTGCTCTCTGAGGGTTAAAGTCTGTTTTGTTTGTTTTTGTTTTATCAGTGTTTATTGAAAATATATAAGAGATTTCTTAATTCCTGCATCTTTATCACGAATCCCTGCCCACAGAGAGACGCAACACGTAGGCTGATTAAAAGCTTTATTTACAGCATGGCCATCTCGTTAAATTTTTCTTTGTTCTCCTCTCAGGAGGAAATTGCTACAGGTTATATAGACAAAGGCAACCAATCAGAAAGCTGTCCATGCAGGCAGCGCATGGATTTACAGTATTTCAGATATAGAGCATACAGAGATCACGCGCAGGACATGCAGAAGCTCTGGCCAATCGTAAACACTTCCTTAAATTGTATACAACTAAGGCTCCTTTTGGCAAGTTGCCAGCCGCCATCTATACCATGTAGCAGGAGGGATAACAAAAGGGGTCTCTAGAAAACCCCGACACATCTTCTCAATGGCTCCTTCCTTATATTCGCTCTTTTGCTTTCCTATTTGATGAGCTTTGACTTTCTGTGCAACTGCCTTTTTTCAGTCCTGGTCTAGTTTTAGTGATGACCACCTTGTTGGAGTGAATGCCATCAGCCTTTCCCACTGCACCCATTCAATATGAATGATGTGCTTCTTTTTGGAAACCTGGACTCCTTTGCCAATCTGCTGACCTTGATGATGTCCTCACATGAGAATACCACCATCCTTTCAGATGGACTTGAATGATGCATTATTATACCTCTGTCTCTGCTCTTTGGAAAGAGGGGGAGACGTATCTTCCTGAAAATGTAGGGAGGTGCATTGAAATGCCTTGTATGCTTCTTGCTTTGGCCAGAAGTCACAAAGCCTGTGAACTTCATTTTGACCACTGCCATGGCAGGAAGGGCTGCAAAATGGAATAACACTCCAAGGTTTAGGGTTTTGGTTTTGTTTTCTCTAGGAAAGAAAGAAAATTTCAAAACACAGTCTAGCACATGAAAAGGAAGCTTCCTTGGGAAGTCCCAGGAGGAATTTGAGTGGAAGTAACCTGAGGTCCTTCCCCACAAGACCAGATCTAGAGATTGTTTCTCAAAGGGGGTGGCTTTCAACTCCACTACCCACCAACTCAGTCCTTCTCCCTGCTGGGCCATGAGGACCAACCCTCAGACCAGAGAGCAGCACCAGGACCTCAGACCCAGCCCTTGCCCCTCCATGAGACACTTCCAGAAGTTGATGTATATTTACCTTCTATTCTCTCTTGCCTTATAGGAAAGCACCCCACAGAGGCTGTGGGACACCGGACATGAATGCTTAAAAGCATCACACTCACAGAAGCTAGAAATATAGCTAACAGACTGCATGTCTAAGTGTGCCTCTTTCCTATCAAACCTGTGAGCACAGGTGGCTCATCCTGGACTCTAGTTAGAGCAATACTTTGATTTGCATGAGTGTGTTAAGGCCGTGGCAGCAGAAACTCATCTCAGCAGCCCCAGGGAGGTGATCTAAATGTAGAAATGGTGATGGGATCCTGAGAATCACCCATACTCAGACACACTAGTAAGAGATATATTTAAAGAGGAAGAGAAATTTGTGGGTCTGTCTATATCAGACCAGATAGAGAGCTGCCTACTCTCCTGGCTATAGCTATAAAAATTTTATCAGCACCTGGAGCATTTATGAAGCTTCTATGTGAATGTGACATTCCCCTGCATAAACATTACAGGCCAATTATTGAGAGGCAAGTTCTGCCTCATAGAAAAGAAATGAAGGAAGGAAGTTGGGGGGTGAGGTGAGGAAGGACTAATTATACACACAGACTACACTACCCACTAAGAAACTTGGTCTAAATTGCTCCAAAAGACAAAGGGTAGGAATATTTGTGGAAAATATAAGAATATGCATTTCAGGTAAATATCAAGAAGGATTTTCTAATTTTATTTGCCCCAAATGAAACAGGTTTTCTTCTTAACAAGTTGAGTTCCACATCTTGTTATTCAGGGCACCTCTGAACTAGCACCACACCTCAAGGATAAATGGCCGGAATGGCTAGGGTGAAGGTGGGGCCAGAAGAGCAACGTGGCAGCGAGCAGCAGAAGCTGGAAATGAATCCTTGAAGCCATAGTGACAGCAAATCCCAGCCCATTTGTGAAGGTGGTGAGGCATTTTCAGATTAGCTGGTTAAAGGGATGGCATACAGGGCCACTGAAGGGACTGGAATTCTCAGATAAGCAAATGAGGACTGGAGCACCCTAATTATAATATTAATGTTGCGGTGACAATGTTTATTCACATAGATTGATAAAACTCAAGGTTTACTATGGTTTGGAAGTGTCACCCAAAGGCCCATGTATTAAAAGTTTGGTCCCCAGTCCATGACACTATTGGGAAGTGGTGGAACCTGTAGGAGGGGAGGTCTAATGGGAGGAAGTTAGGTCTTTGGGGGTGTGGCCTTCAAGGGGATATTGGGACCCCAGTCCTTTCTTTCTCTGCTTCCTGGCTTCCACGAGGTGAACAGTCTTCCTCCCCTACATATTCCCACCACAATGTACCATAACACAACAAGATCAAGTGACTGTGGACTAACACCTCTAAAACCATGAACCAAAATAAACTTCACCTCTTCTAAGTCAATTTATTGCAGGTATTTTTCCATGGTGATGAAAAGCTGATTAACAGTTCATTTGGATTATAATAAAGAACCTTGTGACAAACACAGACAATCAAGATCCAAATTGTTGGTCATTTGGCCACATTTAGGATTGGAAGATTCCAATCCTTTTTTTCAAAGTTAAGTAGGTTACATGGTCTACACTACTTTCTGTGGATGTCAATGGCTGAGCACTGTTGACCATGATTACAAGAGGAGAACCCTTGGAAGCACATGAGGAAGGGGAGAGGTGCCATGGGGCTTGCTGAAAGTGATGAGGAAAGGAATCTGAATTTAGTATAAAAGCAGATTTCAGGCACTTAGGTCTGTGTGGCAGTGGAACAGGCTCACTCGTGTGGTCAATCCAAGCACTCCTGGTCAGCCCGAGAACTCTGTTAGATTCTGCACTGTGCAGAGGGGGAAAAGCTAACTGCTTCCTGGCAGCCGTGTGGCTCTTCACTCTTTCACACCATGCTGGCAGCGATGGTGATGGGTTTCCAGGTCTTCTTCCTTCAGGAGGAACTAGAACATTTTAAATGAGAGCTATTAGGTCATCAATGAGCTAAACTGGTGGAGCTCTTTGCAGCTGGAACTACCACAACTTCTCCAGCAATTTAGGTTAATACAATCTGCCCTCCATATCTGTGGGTTCTGCCTTTGTAGATTCAACCAACCACAGATGGCAAATATCTGGAAAAAAATTGCGCCTGTACTGAACAAATGCAGACTTTTTCTTATCATTATTCCCTAAACAATATGATAAAGATGCCTATTTACATAGCATTTTACATTGTATTAGATATAAGAAATCTAGAGATGATTTAGATTATATGGAACTACATGCATACTATATGCAGACACTGTGCCACTTATATATGGGACTTAGCATCAGTGGATTTTGATATTGTTTACTGGAAGTGTCCCCAAACCAGTACCCTATATTTACCCAGAGACGACTATATCTAATGCCCATCATCTTGTTATCTTTTCTATTGATACCTAACTGCATTTTTCAGTCCTCAAAAAAAGGAGTCTAGTTGATGCATACCATTTTTACTGTTCAAATGTTAGTGTATTATAAACCCTTTTATTCACTTGGTTTAAATTGATGGTGATTAACTTCATTGTGATTAGCATTCTTCTATTCTTAACTCATCAGGACTTATTTTAATGGGAGAAAGCAATGTGCATTCATTTTTTTTTTGAAAGGCACACTCTCATAGTCAAGAAGCTCTAGACTGAGAATAAATAGACTGAGGCATATGATGATTGAAAAGGGGACAGGTTAAAGATCTCTCTTATAGTGAGAGTTGGAAGAAGCCCCCAATGAAAAGAAGGCTGCAGTCTCTGACTGTTTTTAAAACAATAGGTCAGGATATGATTTTGGACTCTGCTGTGCATGCAGGAGGGGACATGCTGAGGTCCAGGCATGCTGCCTGGCAAAGCCAGCAGGAAGAAGCGGGATCCCTATCTCACAGAGACTTTCTCCATGGTTCTAGATTTGCCACATGCTGTCTCATAGAGATCAGTAAGGCAAAGCCGTGGGGGTCACCAGTGCCAGAGGTGGGACCTCAGAAACAACAGCATTCTCATCCAGACCCCATGGATCCAGTGTCAGCTGCCCTGCAGAAGCAAGGAGCCAGAGGTACAGGCTTGAAAAACTGGTTTGGTCTGTTCCATACAAATGACCAAACTTGGAGAGTGTGCCCATCTCCCCCAGGAAGTGTCTGATGTTCTTGTGCCTTTGAAACAGTGGTCTTGTCATGGTGTACACTTTCATGCCAATTTTTCAAACCACAGTCTAACTCCATCAAAAATGTTCAGCTAAGAGAATGTTCAAGATGTAGTCTATGGGAGTCCTACTTAAAACTGAATTTGTGGTAGACCCACAGCTACAGAGGGGACAGGGTGTTTCCAGGTTCATTTTTTTAGAGAAAATTCTACTTCCTCAGCAAGGAAAACCATTTCCTTCATATAAAAGCTCTACCCAACACCTCTGTCCCAAAACAGTTTCATGTGAAATGCTCCCATTTGCCTGGATGAGAAAAACATCTTTAAATCCTTTAATACAGTTGTACAAATGTGATTTCCTCACTGGTGAATATCACATTTTTGTGGGTTCACAAAAAATAAAACTGCTTTTCCTTTTGGCTGAAAATTGCTTATGAAAAGGAAAGGCGGTTTGGGGTTTTGGTGCTTTTTTTCCCAAGCAGGACATGGGTTTTATTTTTTGGTGGTAAGAAACCACATCTGCAATACAGTCAGTTTTCACCTGTGACTAAATTGGTTTCACACTAAATTTCCCATTGAGACAAGGAAAAGCTGAGTTTACCTGGTGAACTGGTAAAATGTTATCCTGGATCAAATTCACCCCATAAAACTGTCAGTCACAGAAGAGCTATCCCCACCAGCCAGGAACCACAAGAACATTAACTCTTTTTCTATGAATAAGGTGAAAAGTTATTTGAATCCTCAAACTGAAGGCAAACTCTGTCCTCTGGGGCTCTAGTTGTCCCTGGTGACCAGGCCAACTCCCAACTCCATTCCTCAACCCTCCTCAGGAGAGCCCTCAGCCTCCTCCACCCCAACACATAAGAAATCACAAGGGAGAGGAAGGGAAAAAGATAAATTCTTATTCAGGACAAATGATCCTCTATTGTATTTGGATTTACCAGAAATTTTGTTCCCCTTATATTTGATTTTTGTTTTCTTGGTTTTGGTAAATTCCATTTTTCATGGTTACCTTCACTCACTAGTACCTCCATGAGGAAGAGAGACCCTGATATCAGTGAGACATTGTTTCATGACTTTATAGGATACCCTCTGGGGACAATGGGGGGTCTCTGAGCATGCTACCATTTTGCAGTGGCATTGACGGGAAGTCAGTAATGATGGTCTTCCTGCCTCCAGTGACCGGTAATCTCAACCACAGCATCCCCCTCCATGCAATGAGGATGAACAGTGGAGATGCTCCTGAGAAGGACAGCAAGGGATTTCTGTCCCAAATTCTGTAGATAAAGCAAAACACATGTACGTATGATCAAAGTTGCTCTTGAAAATCTCCAACATGGAGCACCAGATGAAGACTGTGGCTTACATTCAGGGGCCACATCACAGGAAGCTGTATATGTCTTCTTTCCCAAATGAATTACTCACTCTGAAAAACACAGATGAAAAAGAATTGGAGGACAGGCTCCTTCACAGTTCGGGCTGAAGCAAAGACCCATAGGGGACAGTGTGGGTGTGCACCCCATGCCTATTAATTCCCCAGCAGGGAATCAATAACCTTTAAAATGGTTTGGCACTTAAGAGGCTGGATCTACTGCTTCACTCTCTAGTCTGAGAGCTGTGAGCACTTTCAAATGATTTCAATTTTACTGTTACTTATAATTATAGAAAACCTGAGAACAAACTAAATCCAAACATAGGAGATTTATAAAATAAATTATGTTGAGTAATGCATTGAAATATAGGTACTGACATCAAAAAAATCATAGTGTAGAAATGACAGAAGCAGGTGCTGATGAGCATGGGAAAGTTTCAATGCTGACAACATAAATAGTATGCTATATAAAGTATCTAAAGTCTGTATGATATGTCCTTTAGTCTGTTTTGTGCTGCTATAACAGAATACTTGAGACTGGGTACTTTGTAAAGAACAGAGTTTTTTCTGTCCCCGTGGTTCTGAGAAATACGAGCTCTTGGTGCAGGCATCTGGTAAGGGCTTTCTTGCTGAGTCTTCACATGACAGAAGGTAGAATAGGAAGAGAGAACCAACTTCCTTTATGAAGCCCCTTTAAAAGGGCAGCTAACTCCATTCACTAGAGAAGAAGCCTCAGGGTCTAATGACCTTGTAAAATTTCTACCTCTTAAGACTACTATATTAGCAATACCTGAATTTTGGAGGGGACACATTCAAACCATACCAGGGAAAGACCTAGAAGGTAATATAACCAGAGATTACTACCAGATAGTTAAAGAAATTTATTTGGCTTTTCCTTTTTCTATTAGGTTTTCTACATTGAGGACATCTTAATTTTGAAATGGGAGGTTGGGGAAAACATTTTGAACAACAAAACCAATACTTTCAAATTGAATAAATTTATAAAGCTCTTGCTTTGGGCCCAGGCATGCCCCAGGCACATCATTGCCAAAGCCAGCATGGCCCATAGTAAGAAGAATCTGACACCATAAGGGCCCAGATTTCCCAGTGACTGGCCTCCCCAGTGTCACCCAGACATCGAAAGATTTCTTTCCCCTCTATATTCTCCATATGAGGTTGGAATTTTCCTCCTGTTTAAAAACATTTGAAGACAAATTAAAGCTTCCACACAAAGACTATATCTATTTTCCTTGTGTATCTCGACCCTCTGGTAGGATCAACCACACATGAGAAAATGAAAAATTGAGGTATTAGACAATTATATAAAGAGCATAAAATTATGCATTATTTCTGCTTGTAAGTGTGAAGTGGGGGATGAGAGAAGAGTTTGCTTGAACTATCCACAAAATTGTGCTGTTTTTCATGGTAAATAAGTCAAGTGCACTTGAACTATAAGCTAAGTTTAAAATGCCAAGACTTTCATAGTTATATGAATTGAGGATATGCAAAAAATAATTCCCTATGTATCTATATTTCATAGTTTCAATTTTTAATAATTATTTTTAAAGTCACTTTTAATATCATTGTATGAGCCTGAATTTTAAATAATCAGCTTTAGCAAGGTGAACTTGGTTCTCATATTCCATAGAATTTAGAACATAGGAAGACTTCTGCAGATTCCGAAACACATGGTCTCTGTGGAAATCATCATGGTGCCCAACTGGAATTTACATAAGCAACTTGAATTTATTCTTTTTTATAATTAGAAAAATAACTATCTTCAGGAAAGAAACCTACAGTATGGCTTTCTGAAAAATTTTAATGGAGTTAAGTTCAAGAATTTTCACACTAAATTTCATGTTTCAATCTGTCAAGGTTTCTCCTCTCATGAAAAGAAATGCTTCCATTCTGGCAATTCTATCTCTATAAAGACTTTATAATGTTCACCATTCAGGGATAAAGAAATTACATTGTTCCTTTAAAAGTGGCACTGTGAAAATGAATCTTTTAAATACAGACCAAGTCTTTTTTTTTTTTTTTTTTTTTTTT
>JAJEJO010000186.1:296404-316546 GCA_020662805.1 Glaucomys volans
CTCAAAAATCTTTACACCAAGAACACTAATAACCCAATCAATAAATGGGCCAAGGAAATGAACAGACACTTTACAGAGGAAGATCTACAAGCAATCAACAGATTTATGAAAAAATGTTCAACATCACTCGTTATAAGAGAAATGCAAATCAAAACCACCTTAAGATTTCATCTTACCCCAATTAGAATGTCTTTTATCAAGAACACAGGCAACAACAGGTGTTGGCGAGGATGTGGGGAAAAGGGTACACTCATACATTGCTGGTGGGAGTGCAAGTTGGTGCAGCCACTCTGGAAAGCAGTGTGGAGATTCCTTAGAAAACTTGGAATGGATCCACCATTTGACCCTGCTATCCCACTCCTTGGCTTATACCCAAAGGACTTAAAATCAGATTGCCTCAGTGATGCAGCCACATCAATGTTCATAGCTGCTCAATTCACAATAGCTAGATTATGGAATCAACCTAGATGCCCTTCAGTAGATGAATGGATAAAGAAACTGTGGTATATATACACAATGGAATATTACTCAGCCATAAAGAAGAATAAAATTATGGTATTTGTAGGTAAATGGATGATGTTGGAAACTGTTATGCTAAGTGAGATCAGCCAATCCCCAAAATCCAAAAGCCGAATGGTCTCTCTGATAAATGAATGATGATGCATAATATGGGGGGAAAAGATGGCAAGAATGGAGGAAAGATAGCTAGCATAGAGGGAAGGGAGGGGTGGGGGGGGGGTGGGGGGTAAAATTAATGACAGAATGTGTGACAGATACCATTGCCCTGTGTACATGCATGAATGCACAGATGGTGTGACTCTACTTTGTGTACAACCAGTGAAACAATAGCTGTACTCCATTTGTGTTCAATGAATCAATAAGTAAATAAAAAAAAAATTTAAAAAAATAAAATAAAAAAATAAATAAAATAAAATGGAGAGGCTAAACAGAAATGGACAGGACAGAGTACCCAGGGACTGGCGTTGACATTCCTGAGTCCATACCATCATTCGTCCTTCACTTGGTTTTAGGAGGTTATAAATTCCCATTATGGAGTGAAACTGGCTTGTGTTAGATTGTTACCACTTGAAACCAAAAGATTGTTCCTAAATCAGCAGTCTCTAAAGCTGATGTTTTCTTCCCAGTCTGGCACAAGCTTGGGACATATGTGGTCTCTCTTAATTTGATATTCTCACTTTTGTTGTTAGACTGGCTCCATTTTTTCAAACTGTTTTCCAATAAGACCTTAAATAATACTTTTCATATTATATATGCATGATAAATGCTTTGCAATTTTAAGGATAATATATCTCTGTATCATGTGGTTCTTATAAATGTTTGTGCATAATCTACCTAAAGTTCTAAATTTTCTTCCTGCTAGCAATTTAACAAGCTAACAAATGATTTGCAAACTAGGTTCAAGGGAATTCTCTACTCCAGGAACATCTTTATTGCTTTGCTAAAATCATGTTTGGACAGCACATAAAACAACTTCTAGCCTTCTCTGTAGCATCCAGTAAAACTTGAAATTTTATGAGGTTAATACAATAGGCATAACAAAAATAGCATCTTTCCAGATTCATGAGTAGTTTAGAGAGCTGATCATATGTTTAAAAGATGCTCCATTAGGTTTAGAATTGGAAAACCTCAGGGCATATTTTGTTGGAAGTGAAAGAAACACAATGCAAACAAATTTAATAACTACTACTCTAGTTAAGGGTAATATACCTTTGTATATTATATATAAATATATATTAATAATATATAATAATGTATCAGATTTAATATATATCACATATATATTTTATGCATTATACATTCATATATAATATATACATGTATAATATATATTTATATATCTAATATTGATCATGTTTATAGATAAGTCATACTCATGGAGGAATATAGCATGAGAATCAGTCAAGGGAATTGTTTAATCAGCTTTTTACTGCTGTGACTAAAGGACCTGACAAGAGCTATTAGAGGAGAAAAAGTGTATTTGGGGGTTCATGGTTTCAGAGGTCTCAGTCCATAGGTCAACTCCATTCCTTAGGGCTCAAGGTGAGGCAGAACATCATGGTGGAAGAGTGTGGTGGAGAGAAGCAGCTGGGAGCATGGCTTCAGGAGGCAGAGAGAGAGAGGAAGATACTCCACTTGCCAGATACAAAATATAAACCCAAAGGCATGGCCCCAGGGACCCAGCTCCTCCAGCCAAATCTACCTGCCTAAGTTACCACCTAGTTAATCTCTATTAGAGGGTTAATTCACTGATTGGGTGAAGGCTCCCATAACCATCATTTCACCTCTCATAACCCAGTTATTTCCAAATTCCTGTAACTAAGAATTTGAGATGAACCAAGTTATCATAATATAAAATATTAACTAAATCAACTCTCCATTATTAAAATTAGTCCCCCCCAAAAAACATGCCACCCGCTTTACATCCTTCCTCTGGTCTGGAAGACATTTCAGTTATAAAATGAAATTATGAATCTTGTAATGTGGGATTTTATACAAATGAGGGAAATTTTTTAAATAACTGTTGGAATCACATTGAAAGCTATTGACTAATGGAATATAACAGTTTTGAAAGTATTAGCAATTGGATACCACAAAAATCAATAAAGATAATGAAAAACAGGGATGCAAAATGAAATGATTCAATATCAAAAGTTAACCCTGATCCTTGGAAAAATTTATGTAATTCTTGCATATTTTCAGAATACCCCCAATATATTATTCCCCTGCGGTAAAGTTGTTTGCCACCAAAATATTACTTTGATCTATTCTTTGTATATTTTAAAAATTTACAATATAGGTAAAATTAAACTAAATTTTGTTTAAAAAATGAAAATGATTTATTTTCATATTTTAGTTTTATTTTTCAAGACAAATTCTCAAAGAAACCTTATTTTTCCAAAAAGTTGGTCTCCATTTTAAATGGGCTTTCCTTGTTTCTAATTTTCTTTTGATAGTAAGGACACCCTCCTGACATATCTTTCTGACAGTTTTCATGATATGTTTGTTTCCTGAACCAAACTGTAAATGCAAGTACCTTCTTGGTTCATCTTTGATTCTCCTAATATCTAGCCAAATACCTGATCAATTGGCAAAACAAATAAATAGATGATTGGAGGAAACTAATAGGTTTCTGGACCAAATAATCTCTTAAAACCCTTAAAATTTAGCATTCCCTAAACTTTTTGCATTTGAAAATAGAATTTTCAGTTTTATTATTTATATAGGTACCAGGTACTGAACCCAGGGGTGCTCAACCACTGAGCTACATCCTCAGCCCCCAATTTTTTGCTATTGTTGTTAGAGATGGGTTCTCTCTAAGTTCCTTTGGGCCTTGATAAGTTGTTGAGGCTGACTTTGGACTTGTGATCTTCCTGCCTCAGCCTCCCAAGTTGCTGGGATTACAGGCTTGTGTCACCAAACCTGGCTTCAGTTGTATTTTAAATACAATTAATGATCTCTTTTAAAAAAACAAAAACAACAACAACAACAAAAAAGGTCCCCAATCCCTCATAAAATCATCTTTTGTCATTAATGAGGGTCAATTCTTAGATGGGAAATCAATAAGCTCATCTTCTGAGAGTTACAAGGCATGCTTTGTGTGGTACAGTATAGATTCCAGGAGCCAGAATCTGCTGGTAGAATGCTACCAAAAAGGGATTGGGATAGTCCATAGGTGCCTGGAAGCCAGCTGGACATCCGGTAAGATTGGCACTAGGTGGATTTTGCATTCTTGGCCTTCAGTTACAGACATACCTCTTTGATTCATTTAATGGAAACTAACCCTCAAAGGGTCTCTCTCTGCTAAGCCTGGAAAGATGTGATTCAGACTAAACATATTAAGTTCATTACAGCAAATTGGTCTTTGGACCCAAGTGACTACAGGGTTTCAGGGAAGACAAAAAGCCCTGCTGCTGTGAGGACCTTGGAAACCTGCCACTGGAGATACTAGTGGAGTTAGGAAAGGACTCGAAGATTCAAAATGGGAGTCATTATCCAATCAAAATAGATTGATTGAATGGTTAGAGGATGATATAATGTGCCTAAGGACCCACAAAGGCCTTTTGTGAGCTTGAACAAGCATTCTAAAAGTCCCTGGAGTTCTAGGCAGGGATGTGTGAGCTCTGCATTTGGAGGTCCTTGAGTGCCTTGGACAGACCCAAATTAACATGAGTGCTTTATGTCTTCTCTGCCTTAGTGACAGGGATGACAGGTGATGGAAGGTGATTCAAGCTATTGATCATCTGCTATGAGACAAATGCCCCATTAGACACAGGGCTATCAACATATCTTAGAAATGCTCTGAGAGTTATCAAACAGGGCATAGGGATCAGAATGCCATCTAGAAGTATCCTGAATAAGTAAATTTAATTGCAATGGAATAAAATTTAGGCCGAGCTCCTTGACTTTCAAGGTGAATGAACTTTGGAACAAGGTTTTTATAACTACACATGGACAGTTTTTTTGGGCAAGTCCATTGTGAGTGAGTGTGTCTAGAGTTGGGGGCTGCTTGGTGGGCTTCCTGAAATAGTTTTAAACCTCTTGTAGCAAGATCTGTTCAAGGAGCAAAATTCAGAAGAAGTTTCAGGGTTTTAGTTGTAGCTTTCATGGAATTATATATAGACAAGACATAATTTTAGGTCAAGACTTTTGCCTGGAATGGGAGGTGAACAAGTCCCAAATTGCTTCCTTTTTACAGATTTGCCATAAACTTTGGAAGCCATGTAACAGGACATCTCATGTATTAAACTTATCCACAGTTTTTCCCTTTCAATTGGTTTACAGAAAAGCTAACTAACAAAAATATTAGTAAAATATAAATACCAAAAAGAGAAAGTAAACTAATGCATATACTACATCATGGGTATACTACTTCAAACAGGCTAAAAATTTGATTCCAAACTTCCTTACTGCCGAGGCCAGTAGGGTAAGATAACTGGCTATATCAGTCTTGTTGGAAACAATCAAAACAAAATTTTAACGAAGAAAAACAATCTTCTGGATCCTAGATGAAATTGCTCACATGGAGCTTTGTCTAGAAGGCATGAAGTGATGTAATGAAAAATCCTTGCATATTTTTAGACAGCAAATTTAAAAGTGAATGTCATCTGTTTGTCTATTCTGGCAACTTTTGCTAAAAGGCTAAAAGAATACTATTAAAGCATAACTTAAAGGCGACAAAGTATTCTGCATTCCAGTTGTCTAATTCAAGCCAAGGTTAGAACTTAGAGGCATAAGTGGATACTTAGGAAAGCAAATGGACAGCATTACCTCTTTATTTTATAGATTGCATGCTTTTTCCTCCCTTTCCACAGCATTTATAGTTTCAACAGTAACATCTTCTATAGCATACAGTAATGTGCAAAGATGGAGGGAGAGGCAGGAAAAGGTGCTACCATCTATTCTGAAAGATACTTTTCAGGGTACAGGCCTGCCCCCTCGCTCTTAAGAATTTCTGCTTCCAATAACTTCCCTGTATGTAGTTCCTTTCATCTTGGTTTTGGATGGGAGCATAGAAGACTTTTAGGACTTTTAATTATGGATGGTGCAATAATTTTGATCTTAAGTGTGTCTCAAAGGTTCATGTACTAAAATCTTGGTCTCCAATATGGCACTACTGAGAAACGGCAGAACCTTTAGAGGTGGAGTCTGGTGGGAGGTCTTTAGGACATTGAGCCTGCCCTTGAAGGGACCCCAGACCCTCCTTCTTTCTCTTTCCCCTCGGCCATGAGGTGAACAGAGTTGCATTGCCTTATACTTCCACTGTACTTGCTGCCACAGGCCCAAAACGATGAGACCAGACCATCATGGACACTGTTTTAGCTGTTGTGTTGCTATGACCAAAATACCCAACAAGAACAACTTAAAGAAGGAAAGGTTTGTTTGGAGCTCATGGTTTCAGAGATCTCTGTCCATGGATGGCCGACTCCACTGTTCTGGGCCCAACGTGAGACAGCACATTATGCAGGAAGGGAATGGCAAAGGAAACCTGCTCAGTTCATGGCAGGGTCAGGAAGGAAAAGAGGGAAGGGGTCCCAGGGAATATATACCCTTCCAGGGCACCACCATTTTCAGCCACACCCCACCTGCCTGCAGTTTCTACCCAGTCGGTCCATTCAAACTAGGGTGAAATGATTAGGATTAAGCTCTCACAGTTCAATCATTTAACCTCTGGGGATTCTTGCATTTACAGGAGATTTGGGGGATACCTCATATTCAAACAATAATAGACTAAAACCTCTGAAATCATGAACCAAAATAAACCTTTCCTTTTCATAATTTGCTTGATATCAAATATTTATTATAGTAACAGAAAGTTGACAAGCACAGATGGGCTCCTGAATGCCAACTGAAGACACGTCCCAGAAAGAAGGCCTCCTTGCCAGAAGAGCTGTGACAGTTTCACCCAGGATCTCACTAGGAAAAGGTTTTTAAAGTTAATAGTTTCATTATGAATATAGCTATATATTTACTTTAGTATTTTTTTAAATCCATTTCCATCTCCTAAATCTTTTGTTCTAGAAAAGGGAGAGATGACATTGGCCTTGATGTTCATCAAAGAGTAGAACTGCCGCAGTCATAGAAAACCCCAGGAACACTCCTGAAGGGACTGCCAGCATGAAGCCACTTCTGTAAAGGAGCAGGATCTGTGAGCCACATAAGGTGACACTAACAGATGATTACTGCCAGACAAACTTGACAGGGGGTGGGGGCGGGAAGGACATGAACCTGAATGGACCACATACCTACTAAACTACCATTTGTTTCCATCCTTCAACTCCACCTCTTCTCCAACCTAGGAAAATACAACTGGAGAAGGAAAAAAAAAATCAGCATACTCTATAGAGGAAGCAAAGGGCCATGAAATCACTGCACCAAATACATCTATCTCACTTTCACCACTTCAGGGCTTTGGATAAGGGAGATAGATGACTGTTGTCTATGAACTGTTTATAAGATAGATGGCTGGTCTCTGCCCCTCTTTGACACTAACAAGCATTTATTAAAGGAATGACAGCTTCTTGTAAGCCCAGAATATTTAATAAACCAATTGAATAATAAAAATATAATAAAACATATGTCCTTTGTCATCAACTAAGAAAGCATACATGTGAGACAGTTTTTAGTGATCTTTTTCATGAGCTCAACCCTTTAAATTTATGATATGGGTTATGTGGAAAAATGAACAGAAATTTTAGTCATAGGCAGCTGGATTTGACCATGATTTTAAGAAGAAAGAAAGGAAGGAAGGAAGGAAGGAAGGAAGGAAGGAAGGAAGGAAGGAAGGAAGGAAGGAAGGAAAGAAGAAAGAAAAGAAAAGAAAAGTAAAGAAAAGAAAAGAAGAAAAGAAAAGAAAAGAAAGAGAGAGAGAGAGATGTAGGCCATAAAATCCTCCATTTGGCTTAAGAGTGTTTCCATCTTCCCACTAATCATCTTAGGAATTATTTAGTCTAAGCATCTGAGTTTCCTGCTGTGGAAAAGGCAAACACAGGGCAGTCCACCAAGAGCCAAAGGTGCTCAGGACACTAGGTGGAGATGGATGCGTGGCAGAAGCCTTTCATTCACGCAGCTTTGCTGGCCTCCCACAACCACTCAACGCCAAGTCAGGTTGACTTATCCTCCTAAACTTGTCTCAGGTCTTTCTGTCCTCTCCACTGGACAGAAAGGCTCTGATCTCGGTCACCTTCTTCTCTCCCCCAGTATTGCAATTGCCTCCCTGTTGGTCTCTCAGCTTCCTCTCCAACATATCTGTATTGGTCAAGGTTCTCTAGAAGAACAAAATCAACAGGAAGCATGATTATAAAAAGGGGATTTATTAGATTGGCTTACACGACCAGAAGCTGGATAGTCCACAATGGTCATCTGCAGCTAGAGAGCTGCAGAACCAGCAGCTACACAGTCCAAGATGCAGAAGCCCCAGAACAAGAAGGATCAACAGTGCTGTCCTAGTCCAAGACCAAGGCTTCTAGAAACTACCTGGAGAATCACTGGCAGAGTCCACTTTGTAAGAGTGAAGAAGTGAGAGTCTGCTATCCTCAGAGGATCAAAGCAGCAATCAAGAACCTTTCAAGAAGAGTTGAGCTTGCATCTGCATCTGTTCCTCGTTCTTCTAACTTTTATTCCATCCAAGCCACCATCCTATTGGGTGGTGCTGCCCATGCTTCAGGAAGGTCTCCACTTCAGTTCACTATCCCACATTCCAATCATTCCTAGACATCATTCCTCATTGATACACCCAGAAGCCTCTTAATCATCGGCATCTCTTAATCCAATGAAGTTGACAATTCAAATTAACCATTACAATCTCCCTTACACTTCATCCACCATGAGCGTGACCTTCATGCTTATAGTTCATGGGGTACTAAGTTAAAATTCTTCTATGGCTTTCTATTATGCTTAAGATTAAAAGATACACACACACCCCTAACAAACAGAAGAGCAGAGCCATAGGCCTAGAGGCAGTCTTTTGCCCATTTTCCTTCATGATCTACCCTCTAGGCATCCTGGGCTTTTTTCAGGTTTTCCAACCTACCATACTTCTTTCTTCCCCCAAAGATTTATAGACATTGTTGTTTCTACCTTCCAAATAACTTTGCCTAACTAACACTACCTCTAAATCTCAGGTGAAATACTACTTCCTCCATCACTTCAATCTTCTCAGACTCCCCACATTAGCTAAGTTGGTCTTTACCAGTTTCTGTTGTGCCCTGATTTTCTCCATCAAAACACTAAGCACACTGAGTTACTTGTTCAACAACATCTCTCGCCTCTAGGAATTGAAGGCTTCATCTGAGAAAAGGCCAGGTTCTTTTGTTCAACTTATAGCTACAGTTGCTAGCAATTATTATTATTCCTATTTCAGAAATGAAAACATCAAGACTTTGAGAGTCAAAATTATTTGTCTCTGGCATTTAAATTAGTAAACAAAGCTAAGCATCTAATCTTTACCTATTTGACTCAAAAGTCAATGATGGTCTATTATTTCACCAACCTCCTTACCTATGGTATCTGGGCAAAGCAGAAACATTAAGACATAAGTATTGACTACCTATTATGTTCTAGGGGATTTATGTTGTTTTAACTAATCCTTATTGTGGGAGAAGCCCCTGGCACTTGGCTGGCAGCAGTGAATGCCTCCAATGGGTAAGGGAGACCTACATTCATGCAGGCCTGACAGAAACACCTGTAGGAAGGAGCTTTATGCTGCAGCAGGTCAGTGGAGCTGACCACTTCCCCATAATTAGCATACCTGTTGCCAGGGTAACCTTAGGGGGGTCCAGATTGGACCCCGAGTAAAGACACAATTAGACATTAGTGGAAATGTGATTAGACATGGTAAAATCCTTACTTTGCATACCTGGATGTTACCTGATTGGGCACAGTTCCAAACCCTGATTAGCATGGGGGCAAACAAGTAATAAACTGTAATTATCTACTTAAGGGCGAAACATTCCCTAAATAAACGAACTAACAGAAAGCTCACAACTCGCCTGTTTATTCACCAGTTCCTGGTGCCTGGTCCTGGCACTGCGTCATTACCCCCGCAACTCAGTGAAGCCCAGGTGAACATACTTCACCTTATGACCTTGTGGGCTATCCTTCTAACTTGTCTCTATGACTAGATGGGACTCTTGAGGTCAGGGACTTAAACTTTTATTCTTGTGTATGCTTGGGATGTACTAGTAGACCTTAAACATAATAGGGCAATAGTACGTTTAGTGATGATGAGCATTACTAACTGAAGAGTAATGTCTTGGAAAACTTCCTATTGGAAAAGAGGGCTTTGGAGGGACTTTAGAAAGGAGTCTGGAGGGATCCAGGATGGAGAACTAGAGGGAGGCTGCATTCCTTGTCGCTCTGTGACTCGGGATTCAAGCAGAGGAAATACTGTTTCTCTGTGAGGCAGCCACTGCCTCACATGGATCCCCTGCTGTTTATCCCCATTCCTCCACCATGATTGCCCACGATCTGCCAGCATATTGCCTGCCTTTGAGCGCAGATCACTTGCTGACCGCCACCTAGCATCCAACATTTGCCCATTTGCCCACCTCGTGCCTGCCCATACCCACCTTTCACCTACCCATCACCATGGCAGTGTTCACCCACTAATCACCTGCAGACCGCCAGCAAATCGCCTGCTGCCTGCTGCTGCCTGGAAGTCCATTGTCACAGCACCCACAGGTTTAATTACACATGGCTGTCACCACCTTGGATCACTGGCCAGGATCTTCAGGTTTGCTGCTGCCACTACAGCAGTGTGTGATCACCTCAGTCTGGGGACACCAGCCAGGGCCTGGAGATATATTGGGATACTTGCAGGTCTGGTTGCACCTGAGGTCTTTCTGCTCGGTGTGCTAGTGGTCACAGGGGCAGTACTCCAGGGGAGCAGAGGTTGGAGAAACTGGAGAAAACTGGGCTCTCTCCAGCTCAGGAGTCCTGAAGTGCACAGGGACTGAAGGGGCTGGCTACAACAGGTGGGAAGACTGGAAGAGGGTGTGAGTGCATCTTGCTATCAACTTGCCCTCCCACCTGGTCCAGCAACCAATGAACTGGAGCTAACATCAAACTTAAGACAACCCCACCTATCAGTTGAGAAGGGAAACTGAGAAAATTTTTGAAAATGAACAGAAAACAATCATTCAATTTTCCATTGTGACTTTCCTTTCCTTTTTGTTGAGATACAGAACTTATGACTGCAGGCATTCATTCATACAAGACGCTTTGTGGTCCTTGGTGGGAATTGCCTGCAAACAGGATTTTCTACCAAGAGGTCAGAAACAGAAAGAACATTGCTTACAAACAAAAATGTTTCTTTGGCCCTGAGAAAGGACAGAGGTCGAAATGTTTGAGTCTAGGTTAGATTAAGATACAGTTCAAGGAGTGGTTATCTGGCTATTGCCCATTAGCCCTAGCCATTGCTGTTGGTGTTTTGCCTGCTTTGCCTGGAAATTCATGGCTGTTGGCTTTTTGCCTTCTTTGTCTGTAGGGGTATAAAAGGCTAAAATCATATGTAACAGAAAATAAGAATAATGAAGAATAAAGAATGATTATTGCATGCTGACCTGTGTCAGAGATCTCCTCCCATCCCTAACTTCCCAACACCCTTTTTTTTTTTGCCCTGTCTCTCACACCTCTACCATCTTTGAATCCAAATATTTTTCATGCATCAGTTTATTGAAAAATGGGATGTCTGAATAGTGTATTATAGTTTTGTTGTATATTCTTACTTTTTTACCTTTTTAAAAAAATATGAATATATATTTCTCTTACCTATCTGTCTCTCTGGATTCTCTTTCTCACTTCTCTCATACTAACAGCCAACCTCTATTAATTCCTCCCTCACTCTTACTATAAATTTTTACCTCCATCATCTCTCCTTCTCCCTCTTTAACATCACATCTTACACTACTTCTGTTTCCTCACTGTGCATCATTTGAAATAACAAACCCTTTTGGCAAACTTACTGTTTATATTATAGACAATAATCAAACACAGAATTTCTGTTTATGGCAACAAAACTGTAGATGCCTTAATAGAAGCTATTTGGTTTAAGGTGGTATATTGCTTGCATTGTATGCTGATAATATTGGTCTCCCCCTTAAAGGTGAAGTACTGGAAGCCTTCAGGGACACTATAAGACTACAGGGTAGAAACTGTACTGCCTCAGTTCCATACCACTAGATGAGCAGACACACAAACAACATGAAAAAATAAGGGAACAAAGTCCCTCAAACAAACCAAAGATGTTCCAGAAATAGAGTCCTTAGACAACACAGTAGAAGAAATATCAGAGAAGGAGTTTAGAAAATACATAGTTAGGTTGATCTTCAAAATCAGAGAGAAAATACAGGAAGTGAAAGATCACTTCAATAAACAGGCAGAGATTATAAAAAAGAATCAAGCAGAAATCCTCAAAATGAAGGAAACAATAAACCAAATTAAAAATTCAATGGAAAGTATCACCAACAGACTATACCACTTAGAAGACAGAACCTCAGACAATGAAGACAAAATATATACTCTTGAAAATCAAGTCAACTGCAGAGAAGATGGTAAGAAACCACGAACCAAACTTCCAAGATATATGGAATAATATGAAAAGACCAAATTTAAGACTTATCAGAATAGATGAAGGAGTAGCGATACAAGCCAAAGGAATGCACAATCTTTTCAGTGACATAATATCAGAGAATTTCCCAAAACTAAATAATGAAATGGAAAATCAACTTCAAGAGGTTTATGGGACCCCAAATATACAAAATTACAATAGATCCACACCAAGGCAAATTATAATGCAAATGCCTAACATATGGAACAAGGATAGTATTTTAAAGACTGCAAGAGAAAAAAAAAATCAAATTACATATCCAGGGAAACCAGTTCAGATCTCCACTGATTTCTCAACCCAGACCCTCAATGCCAGGAGGTCCTAAAATAATACATATCAAATTCTGAAAGAATATGGATGCCATCTGAGAATTTTATATCCAGCAAAATTAAGCTTCAGATTTGAATATGAAATAAAAACCTCCCATGATTAAAAAAAAGTTAAAGGAATTCACAACTAGAAAGCCTGCACTATAGAACATTCTCAGCAAAATATTCCATGAGTAGGAAATAAAAAAAAAATGAAAACCTTCAAAGGGAAGAACTACACAAAAGGAAAGGTCAATCAAAGGAGAAACTAAGTCAAGTTAAAAACCAAAAATAAACTAAAATGTCTGGGAATATGAATCATATCAGTAATAACCCTGAATGTTAATGACCTAAACTCACCAGTCAAAAGACATAGACTGGCAGATTGGATTTAAAAAAGAAAAAGACCCAACAACCAACAATATGCTGTGTACAAGAGACTCACGTCCTAGGCAAAGACATCCACAGACTGAAGGTGAAAGGTTGGGAAAAACATACCACTCACATTGCCTGAGTAAACAAACAGGGGTTTCTATCCTCATCTCAGACAAAGTGGACTTCAAGCTAAAGTTAGTCAAAATGGATAAAGGACATTTCATAATGCTTACGAGAATCATACATCAACAAGACATAACAATCATAAAAACATATGCTCCAAACAATGGAGCATCAAGGTACATCAAACAAAACCGTCTCAATTTCAAGAATCAAATAGACCACAACACAATAATACTGGGTGACTTTAACACACCTCTCTGACCACTGGATAAATATTTCAACCAAAAACTAAACAAAGAAACTATAGAACTAAATAAGACAATCAATGATTTAGATTTACTGGACATATATAAAGCATTTCATCCATCATTGAGTGAATACACTTTCTTCTCAATGGCACATGGATCCTTCTCTAAAATAGACCATATGTTATGCCACAAAGCAACTCTCAGCAAATACAAAAAAATAGAAATATTACACTGCATCTATCAGATCATAACAGAATGAAACTAGCAATCAACAATAAAATAAAAAATAGAAGCTACTCCAACACCTGAAAGCTAAATAACATGCTATTGAATGATGAATGGATAGCAGAAGGGATCAGGGAGAAAATTAAAAAATACTTAAGAGGTAAACGAGAACACCAATGCAACATATCAAAATCTCTGGGACACTATGAAGGCAGTGGTAAGAGGAAAGTTTACTGCAATGAGCTCATACATTAAAAGAATAAAAAGTCAACAAATAAATGACCTAACATTACACCTCAAAGCCCTAGAAAAAGAAGAAAACAACACCAAAAATTGTAGAAGACAGGAAATAATTAAAATCAGAACTGAAATCAATGAAATTTAAACAAAAGAAACAATTGAAAAAAATTGACAAAGCAAAAAGTTGGTTCTTTGAAAAAATAAATAAAATTGATAAACCCTTCGCTACACTAATGAAGAGAAAGAGACAGAAAACTCAAATTACTAAAATTCAAGATGAAAGAGGAAATATCACAATGGACACTACTGAAATACAGAAGACAGTAAGAAACTATTTTGAAAATTTATACTCTAATAAAATAGAAAATCTCATAGACAAAGACAAATTTCTAGAGACATATGATCTACCCAAAATGAAGCAGGGGGACGTTCACAATTTAAACAGAGCAATTTCAAGCAATGAAGTAGAAAGCACCATCAAAAGCCTACCAACCAAGAAAAGCCTAGGACCAGATGGATTCTCAGAGGAGTTCTACCAGACCTTTAAAGAAGAATTTAGACCAACACTGCTCAAATTATTACATGAAATAAAAAAGGAGAAAACCCTTCTGCACTCATTCTATGAGGCTAGTATCACCCTGATACCAAAACCAGACAAAGACACATCAAGGAAAGAAAACTTCAGAGCAATATCCCTGATGAACATAGATGCAAAAATTCTCAATAAAATTCTGGCAACTCACATACAAAAACATATTAAAAAAATAGAACACCACAATCAAGCAGGGTTCATCCCAGGAATGCAGGGTTGGTTCAACATATGGAAATCAATAAACATAATACATCACATCAATAGACTTAAAGACAAGAATCATATGATTATCTCAATAGATGCAGAAAAAGCATTTGACAAAATGCAGCACCTATTCATATTCAAAATACTAGAAAAACTAGGGATAATAGGAACCTATCTCAACATTATAAAAGCTATCTATGCAGAGCCCAAAGACATCATTTTAAATGGAGAAAAATTGAAAGCATTTCCTCTGAAAACTGAAAAAAGACAGGGATGCCCTCTTTCACCACTTTATTCAACGTAGTCCTTGAAACTCTAGCCGGAGCAATCAGACTGATGAAAAAAATTAAAGGAATACCAATAGCAAAAGAAGAATTCAAACTGTTACCATTTGCTGACAACATGATTCTATATTTAGAAGGCCCCAAAAAATTCCACCAGAAAACTTCTAGAACTCACAAATAAATTCAGCAATGTAGCAAGATATAAAATCAAAAAAGAAGATGTAAGGAGGGAAACCAGAAAGAAAATATAAGAAGTGAAAAATCCCTTCAATAAAGAGATAGAGATTCTGAAAAAGAACCAAGTGGAAAAACTCAAATAAAAGAATCAATAAGCCAAATTAAAAATTCAATAGAAAGCATCACCAATAGATTAGGCCACCTTGAAGATAGATTTTTCAGATTTCAAAGACAAAGTACATGATCTTGAAAATAAAATTGACATAAAGAAATGATGTTAAGAAACTACACACCTAATATTCAAGAAATCAAGGTAACATTAAAAAGTCAAATTTAAGATTCATTGAGATAGATTGAGGCTCTGAAATACAAACTAAAGGAATGCATAATCTTTTCAATGAAAAGATTATGAAAATAATCTAGAATTAATTAATTAATTAAAAATTTAGAAAATTTTCTAAACCTTAAGATTGAAATGGGACCACACTTGCATCCCTGGAATGAACCCCACTTGATCATGGTGCTCTATCTTTTAAATGTGTGTTTGTATGTGATTTGCCAGAATTTTGTTAAGAATTTTTGCATCTATGTTCATCAGGGATATTGGTAAATTTTCTTTCCTTGACGTGTCTTTGGTTTTGGTATCAGGGTGATGCCAGGTGGGCATGGAAAGGTTCCCTCCTTTTCTACTTCATGTAATAATTTGAGGAGTATTGGTGTAAGTTCTTCTTTGAAGGTCTGGTAGAACTCGGCTAAGAACCTATCTGGCCCTAGTTTTTTCTTAGTTGGTAGGCTTTTGGCCTACCTGGAGAGCAAACTAACTCCAAAATCAGTTAAAGACAGTGAAAACTGAAATCAAGGAAATTGAAATTAAAAAAAAAAAAAAAAACCTGGAGATTAATACACTTTTTTTTTTTTTTTTTTTTTTTTTTTGGTACCAGTGATTGAACCCAGGGATGCTTAACCACTGAGCCACATCCACATCCCCAGCCCTTTTTTATATTTTATTTAGAGACAGGGTAATGCTGAGTTGCTAAGTACCTCACTAAGTCATGGAGGCTGGCAGTAAATAATACATTCTTGAATGATAATGGACAGCATATGAGATCAGGGGAGAAATTTTAAAAATGCTTAGAAGCAAATGTTTTAAAAAATTCAAAATATCAATGAAGCAGAGTTGGTTTTTGAAAAGATAAGCAAAATTGATAAACTCTTAGCCAGATTAGCCAAAAGAAAAGAAAAACTCAAAGTATCAAAATCTGAAATGAAAAAATCACCACAGACACTACTGAAATCCAAAGAATAATCAGAAACTATTTGAAAATTTATACAACAAATTTTATCCAACAATCTAGAAAATCTTGAAGATATTGACAAATTCCTAGAGACAAATGACCTACCCAAATTGAACCAGGAGAATATAGAAAATTTAAACAGATAATTTCAAGTAATTAAATTTAAGCAGCTATCAAAAGCATTCCAACAAAGAAAAACCCAGGAGCAGATGGATTCTTAGCTGAGTTCTACCAGACATTCAAAGAACTAACACCAATCCTCCTCAAATTATTCCATGAAATAGAAAAGGAGGGAACACTGCCAAGCTCATTCTACAAGGCCAGAATAATACTGATACCAAAACCAGACAAAGACATATCAAGGAAAGAAAACATCACCAATATCACTGATGAACATAGATGCAAAAATTTTTAACGAAATTCTGGCAAACCACATACAAAAACACACTTAAAAGATAGTGCACTATGATCAAGTGAGATTCATCCAACAGATGCAATGTTGATTCAACATATGAAAATCAATAAATATAATTTACCACATAAATAGACCTAAGGACAAGAATCACATGATTATCTCAATAGATGCTGAAAAGGTATTTCACAGAGTACAGCACTCATTCATGTTTAAAACATGAGAAAAACTAGGTATAAAAGAAATTTGCCTCTACATTATAAAGACTACATATGACAAACCCAAGGAATAAAAAACTGAAAGCATTTCCTCTAAAACCTGGAAAAGACAAGGACGCCCACTTTCCCCATCCTATTCAACGTCGTCTTTGAAACTCTAGCCAGAGCAATTAGGCAGAAGAAGGAAATCAAAGGAATATGAATAGGAAAAGAAGAGCTCAAATTATCTCTGTTTGCTGATGAAATGATCCTATATTTAGAAGAACCAAGACACTACCAGAAGAATTCCAGAGCTCATGAACGAATTCAACAAAGTAGCAGGTTATAAAATTAACATCCACAAATCAATTACATTTCTATACTCTAATGACAATCTGCTGAAAAAGAAATTAGGAAAACTATACCATTCACAATAGCCTAAAAAAAAAAAAACTTGGGAATGTATCTAACAAAAAAGGTGAAGGACTATAGAAGACTAAAGAAAGAAATTGAGGAAGACCTTCAAAAATGGAAAGACCTCCCATGTTCTTGGATAGGCCGAATTAATATTGTCAAAATGGACATACTACCAGATTAAATGCAATTCCCATCAAAATTCCAATGATATTCTTCACAGAACTAGAAAAAGCAGTTGTGAAATTCATTTGGAAAAATAAGAGACCCAGAATAGGCAACGTAATCCTTAGTGAGAAAAGTGAAGCAAAAGGCATCGCAAAACAGGACCTCAATGAAATCTCAGTGTAGTTTTAGTTTGCATTTTCTAATTGCTAGAGATGTTGAACATTTTTTCACATATTTGTTGACCATTTGTATTTCTTCTTTTGAGAAGTATTTGTTTAGTTCCTTTTCTCAATTATTGATTGGGCTATAGACCTACAGTAACTACAGACCTACAGTAACAAAAAACGCAAGGTACTGCATGAAACCGATGGAATAGAATTAGAAGACACAGAGACAAACCCATATAAATACAGTTATCTGATACTAGACAAAGGTACTAAACATATACATTGGAGAAAAAGATAGACTCAAAAAAAAAAATGGTGCTGGGAAAACAGGAAATTCATATGTAGTAGAATGAAATTTAACCCCCTATCTCTCACCCTGCACAAAATGCAGCTCAAAGAGGATCAAACCAGAGACATCAGGCAAACCAAGGCATCAGACCAGAGACCCTGTACCTACTATAAGAAAATGCAGGTCCAACATTCCAACATATCAGCTCAGAAACTCAGACTCCTAAAGTGCAAGAAGTAAATTCAAAAATCAATAAATGGGATGGCATCAAATTAAAAAGCTTCTTCATAGCAAAGGAAATAATTGAGAGCATGAAAAGAGAGCCAATAGCATGGTAGAAAATAATTTCCACCCGATTAGGCACTATTATCTAGGATATACAAAGAACTCAAAAAACTTAACACACACACACACACAATAGCCCAATCAATAATTGAGAAAAGGAACTAAACAAATACTTTTCAAAAGAAGAAATACAAATGGTCAACAAATATGTGAAAAAATGTTCAACATCTCTAGCAATTAGAAAATGCAAACTAAAACTACACTGAGATTTCATCTAACTCCAGTCAGAATGGTAATTATCAAGAATACAATTAATAATCATTGATGGTGAGGACATGAGGAAAAGGGTACACTCATGCACTGTTGGTAGGACTATAAATTAGTGCAACCATCCTGGGGCACTAGGGAAGAATAGAGTTATTTTAGATAGAGAGGAGTGAGGAGAGGGGAAGGAGCATGAGGGTAGGAACATAGTAGAGTGAAACACATTATTACCTCATGTACATATATGACTGCATGACCAATGTGATCCTACTATATATACAATCAGAACAATGAGAAATTATACTCCATTTATGTATGATTTATCAAAATGCATAAATGCATTCTACTGTCATATATAACTAATTAGAACAAATTTTAAAAATTTAAAAATTCAAAAATTTAAATATAAAAAAAATAGGAAAGGAACCACCATATGACCCAGCTATCCCACTCCTTAGCATACATCCAAAGGATTTAAAATAGTAACACAGCCATATCAATGCTTATACCAGCACAATTCACAATAGCTAAGCTAGGGAGCCAACCTAGGTGCCTTTCAATCAATAAATGGATAAAGAAAATGTGGTATATATACACAATGGAGTATTACTCAGCCTAAAGAATGACTTTATGAAATTTGCTGGTAAATGGATGGAACCGAAGAGTACAATATTAAATGAAATAAGCCAATTCCAAAAAGTTAAAGGCAGAATATTTTCTCTGATATGTGGAAGCTAATCCAAAATAAGAGAAGGAGTAGAAAAAAAAGAATAGAAGAAAGATCAGTAGAGTAGACAAAGGGGAATGAAGGGTGAATCTGACCTAACTTTCCTATGAACATATATGAATATACCACAGTGAGTCTCACCATCATGTGCACCCACTGATTAAAAAAAAAAAATACAGGTAAATAGCAGAAATATTGGTAGAATAGAGGGAAGGGAACAGGGGAAGGAGGAGGAGAGAAGAAGGGGAAGTCCTGAGAACTGAATTAGAACAAATTATATCCCATGCTTTCATAATTATATCAAAATGAATCCTATTGTCATGTATAACTAAAAAGAACCAATAAAAAAAAAATAAAGATATTTCTCAAAAACCAAAGAACGGTAAGAAGAAAGAGAAGGAGGGGGAGGAGAAACAGACAATTCAGAAAATGGGTAACCTTTAAAAAGTTTAATAAATTCACAATTCTTTCCCTGGTGGGGTTGAGGACAGGAGAAAAAGTCAGAGGTAATGGGTTTAGAAGAAAATTCTAATGAGTCTACAAGGAGCAGATCATCTGCATTTTATAAAAACAGTTTCAGGGAATTGAAAATGAAAGTTTGCCAATCCTGGAACTCTCAATGACCCCAAAACAGAAAATGAACAATACGATTATGGTACAAGTTATATAGAGAGATGAAAAAATATTATTTAGCTGAATTTAGCCATTTTCATTATGACCAAATAGAGATTAGTGGGTGCAAGAATGGTTGAATATCAGAAAACTTACCATTTTGTACAAGAAATTAACCAATTGAAGCAGAAATATTTATCTGCTTGTTATAACAATTGTTATAAAATTGTTTGATAAATTTAATTACTTATTCATGATTAAAATTCTTGGTAAGCAAAGCATGAAGGGACACTTCTTTAACCTGGAAAAGGATTGCTACCAAAAACTTGCACAAATAACATGTTTAATTATAAAATTGCTAATGTGGTTCCATTACATCAGAACCCATGTGACCCTTAATCTCCATTGC
>JAJEJO010000186.1:321546-417382 GCA_020662805.1 Glaucomys volans
ATCTTGTGGGGATAGTGGGAGGTGAGAGAAAAGACATAAACAGGCATGAAAATACTGGAAGAGATAACAAATAAAAATCTATCAAATGCCTACTGAATGCCAGATATATAAAAGGCACTTAAAACTATCAAAGAGTTCCACTGAACAGGCACTAATACCCCCTAAATATGATTGCATGTACACAGAAAAACGATAAAATAGTTTTTATAGATCACTTAAAATGGCATAATAAAGCAATGACAAAGATGTCCTCAGAAATAATCATATAATTAAGGTAAATTTATTTAATTTGCTTTGCCCAATGTAGCTTAGTAGAGAAAATCAATTTTCATCTAAGAAATAAAGAAAATCAAATCATTTGTCCCAAAAGCAATCCTTCAGAGAGTTTTCTGAATCATGGTTTCCATCTTAATGCAGAACTGCAAACTATACTCTGGAGGAAAGAAAATGAAGAGAAACTTAACACAATACATTAATACATGATTGCATGCTGGGAACAATTGTTTCTGGAACTTCTAAATTAATAACAATAGGATGATGGTCAAAAATAAAAACTAAAGAGTCCGAAATAATAATATGAACAGCTTTTAAATAAGAGCAACATAAGGCCAAAATTCACAGGTGTAAAAATGACTCAATGCAAGTGATGTAGTTGACAATGTGAGCTCCCTATGACGTTTTAAAAAGTTATTCTAAATAATGAAATTAGCCTTGGAGTCTTCACCAAACTGAGAATTTCTCATAATGTTCTTTCTAAACATGAAGGATTTTATTTATTTATTTTTTCTGTTTTCTGGAAAATAGAAATCAGCTGTTTTCACTTATAAATACGTCATTGTAATGTGTTAGGAAGAAACTTTTTAACCAACTCTCAAACAGCCAACTAGGTTACTTGCCCTTTTTGCAAAGGATTGGTTGTTCCTTATCTTGCTTTTTAAATGTGAAAATGAGACTGGTCTGCATTTAGGATCTCAGATACCAAGATTAAAATCTTTCTCCTGCATGGTTATTTAGTGCAGTAATTACAGGGAAACAAGATAGTTTTAAAATGAATTCAGAAGGTTGAAAGATGTTAAGTTCGGGCTGTGCTTACACTTACACCCCCGAGACACCTGGTCCTAGCAGGTAACTGAGCTCCTGGGGTTCTATTTACATGGTAGTGAATCAGAATAGCAAGGTTTGGGGGCCAGACAGAGGCTCCTTGGCCACCTGTGTAACTTCTGCCAGAGGTTCAGGCAACACAGCCTCCTGTCACTCACCCCTGCCAGCCCTGGATCCACATCTCACAGATGTGCTCCCAAACAGGAACCTGTTATCCTTTTCCCTTTATTTAAATATTCCCTATTGATGTTTCCCATTTTCCCACATACAAGTATCTGGCAAAAAGAAAAATAGAACATAAATGAAAAACAGAAAAGATGAGCAATAATTTCAAGATACAGAAAAGATTCTCATCATTGGATTTTTTACAAAGGTAGATACCTGGACACAATTATCTGACCTAGTTTTGCCATCTTTTGCTTTTGTTTTTAAGAAACACACCCTTTTTGCAAACGGTCTTCTTAGTCGCCACTGCAGACAGTAGGAGTGCCCTATCTTCCTTCTTCCTTCAGTAAGTTGCACTTGACAGTTTGGACTTGAGGATACTTTAATTTGGGATTGCTTTCAGAGTGGATGCAGCACTTCATTGTTTACTTCTTTTCCATATCAAACACAACAAACGGTGTCTGTGGTTAGGGGGCAGACAGATGGGAATGGTGGGAACATGAGGTTAAGAGAACAATTCTATTAAAAGGGCCCAGCATGCTGACCAGCACATGCTTTCTTTTCCAATAAGCAGGCCTGTCTGGCTTAAGTGGACAGGATATGTCACATTCCTCAACAAGCTACCTGCTATCTGCAGGAGAAATGCAGGCTGAGATAATTTCCATGGAAGGAACCCCGGAGACTGGTGACCAGATCCCAAAACTCAAGGAGATAAGAATAATTCCTTCTAACCATGAAACTTATAAGAATGTATGGTTAAGAATCCAATTAGAAGCCAGGCATGGTGACACACACCCATAATTCCAGTGGCCTGGGAGGCTGAGACAGGAGATCACAAGTTCAGCAAAAGCCAGGCGCTAAGCAATTCAGTGAGACCCGTCTCTAAATAAAATACAAAACAGAGCTGGGTCTGTGCTCAATGATCAAGTGCCCCTGAGTTCAATCCCCCTACCACCACCATCACCACCACCAAAAAGACTCCAATTAGAACCAGTCAGCATGGGCCAGGGTGACCTAGAGTTGTTATGGCAGTGGGGACGTGAAATTCTGATGTCATTCTTCTGTTAATCAAAAGTCAAGAGGGGGAACTGGGTGGGATTCTCTTGAAACTTTTCTGAGATCCCCAATAAAACTGAGGTACAAGAGAGGCATATTGTCACCTCCTCTCTGAGAGGACCTACTCACTCTCGAGAGTGTCCCTTTTCCCTTTCCTTATCCTTTCAATTAACTCATTCCTGTTACTCTGAGTGACATGTCTGACTTCTTTCTGACTTGATCACAAGAATCAGGGTCTGTAACATTGTCAGGGTTACGCGTTCACTCTAGTCCTTTACCTGAGTCAAGCTTTACCCTTCGATAGTCAGGCAGCAGGGGCAGTACACTGAGGTACGAGGGGCTTAGAGTAAATCCAAATGATGGATTCCTCATCACGAAGACCATCAAATCATAAAGAAAGAACAGCAAAAATAGGATAGATTCTTGCACATTTGGAAATATTGTGTGTCTGTCTGCTACCTAGAAAGCCGCTTCATACCCTGGAAGTGCTGTAGCAATACAGGTGAGACCAAGGTGATCCACTGCTTTGGTATTTAATAGGAAGGTGATTGGAATCTTTTGGCAGCTTGTAATTTTAACTGCTTGGAGTGGCATGGACTTCACTGTGCTGCTGATTATCCACCTGTCTATACATTAGAATAGCCTGGAGAATATTTTAAGAATACCAATGCTTATGCCCCAGAAATGTTTATTTGTCTGGGGTGGACCTGTGTCACCTGTACGTTTTAAGTGCTTCCCAAGTGATTCTCATGTTCATCCAGGATTGAGAACCACTGGAGAAGAACCTGGCTCCATCTCTGATCTATTGGAGCACAAGTTCTTGGGGGCAGGCTCCTAGCAATCTGTATTGGTCAAGCAAATTCAATTCTGTATTTGCCCCAAATTCTTCATCAGCAAAGAATTCAAGATCGAATATTCATTAGGTGCTCACCATAATGCTGTGCAGTGGGACACACAGATGATTTCTCTTTGTGCAGATAATGCATGTGCAGCTCAGAGAAGTTAAATGATTTGTTGAAGTTTATCCAATCAGAAGCAATGGCATAGACCAGGACTTCTACCTCAGAACTCCAGACCCTGGAGTGCTTTTAACACCTGGATTGTTGACTAAATCAGTGTCTGTTAGGTGTAGCTCCTGGCTAGGTCCTTTAGAAGTACTTTACTCTTCCATTGTACTCAAAAATTTTCTTTCTTGATGCAGAGATTTCCTTTGGTCTAATTAATTTAGCTGCTACAATAATGCATTCTCTTTATATCACCTTATCTCCTTCCAATATTTTTCCTTTGCCCTATCTAGCGTGCCATTTATTTTGCCATTGTTTATTTGGCCTCTGATTCTGTTAAGTGCACTTACTACCACCAATGACTACCATCAGGGAGAGAATAACTCAGGCTTCTTCCAGGAACCTCTGCCAGGAGAAATCCACTTCATGCTACACAATGCCAGTCCCAGCAAGCAGAGCAGCCCCAGGATAGCAACCATAGACTTTCTGACTGCAAGTCAGTCTGCTCTTACTGAATGCAGACTGCTGTGAGCTGCAGGGGTAGAAGGGCATAGAGGAGAGTCCCTACCTTGTTTATTCCTCTGATTTATTATCTGTCCCCAGCCCTAGGGATTTTATGTGCTGTTCACAGCTTTATTCCCAGAACCTAGAGGACAGCCTCAGGAAATAGCTTTTGGTTGAAACACTGGAAGTTCCTTCATGTCTGGGTAGCCTGCTTTATCGAGGCCTCTTAGTTGTTCAAAGTGTCTGCCTTTGTGTTATTTCCTAAACTACTCAATGACCAATCGGCTCAGTTCCTAGTCCTATTTTGTCTTTATTATGATTTGCTAGACATGTTTCTTTTCTGATGTTGAGCTAGCTTTATGGTTTTATGATTAATACAGAAAAAACCTGGAAAAATATTTTGTAATTTACCTTGATGAAAGAGCACCAATGAGACTCTACCAAAGAAAAACACTGAGAACATGTCTTGCCGCATATTTAGACCATGCTTCCTCTTTTTTTTTTTTTCTAACATTTATTGGGTTCTAGACACCAACTTCTTCCAGGAGACCCAGGACAGGACCTCCATTAATGACAGCTTTGAAACAACATGAGGAGAATGGATTGCCTTTGGCCTAATAGGATGAAGAATTCCAAATGTGTGGTTCCCTTTTAGGAAGAGACAGAGCTGCTGTTAGTTAGGAGAGTGGTTTTATTTTCTTCAGAGGTTAAATTGAAAAGTTTTCTGGCATTTCATTTAATGATAATGAAAATGGCAAAATACATGTGCATTTGTCTATTTTATTTGAGACAGGATCAAAGATTCTTCTGACGTGCTAGACACACCATGGGCTCACCAGCAGAAATGGTGAATGACTAAATAGGAATATGATGCAGATCAGCATACCCAATCAGTGTTATGATCTGAGTTCCAGGAAGAAAATTTCCAATCCTTTTAATTCTACTATGCACCATTATTGTGGAGGTTGCCAAACTAAGAAAAATAAAATACAAAGCATCCACACTGAGCTTTGAACACATCCTTACATAACAGTTTTTATTCCATCAGCAATAAAGCAACCTCAGAGGACCTGGAGACCCACATTCCTGAGGACAATGCTCGACATTGATTGATTGCCTTCTAATATATTTTCCAAGCTACCTGGTTGAATGTTCCCACCACAAATATGGCTCAAAATCTAACCAGTCCTCCTGAGCTATCCCACATGACCACTCCTGTCTGTGCTCTGTACTTGGCTGATATTACTCTGTTTGGATTTTCTATTTTCTCTATTTGGGTTGACTTGATGCTCTATAAATGCTCCCTCTGCCTGTTCCATAGACTCTGGATGCTACCACCACATTTTTTGAGTACAGGGACTCTCCTCTATGTTTTTCTACTCTTGAACCCCTCAATAATTTGCTTACAGTAGGTGCACACTGACTACAGTTAGAAGCCCTGTGGTTGCTGTCCAGAGGCAGCTCATCTTGCTGGAATTGACACTGTGCAACACTAAGTGGGCTTCTCCCAGTGGAGGTTCCTGGACCTCAGTCTTAGAAAGAGAAGACCAGCTACTCTCTTAGCATTGTATAGCTGCTATCAGCAGCAAAGGCATTTTGCAGAATGGGGAGCAATAAATAAGAAAGAATGGTTGTACAAGCCCTAACAAGATGGCAGTTCAGGCCCCTGCTCTTCCTGGCTGTTTTCCCTTTGCCCCAATGGAAAACATAATTCTTGGATTCAGGTCCCCATTTCTGTGGTATAACCCCTTTGCACCAACATTCCTTCTTCCTGTCTGTTTTCCTTTTCTTCCTTTCTATTTTCTGACTCTTCTTTCTTCATGCACTCCTATCCTTTGCCTTTCCTGACTTTACTATTCATGGAGAGTTTCCCACAATGCTTTGCAGCCAATACTATGCAGATTCAAGATGAGAAAGACTTGATCTCTGCCTTCCAGAAACTTAAACCCTCCTTGGGAGATGAAACCTGAACACAGGTGGCAACTACATGGCAGTCAGATGGATGGAGAGTTTAAGGAAGGAACGTTTTACAAAGATGAGAATAATGTAAGGGGAATCACAGGGGATGGAAAAGTACTCAAGAATTAGCCATAGAGGAAAGTTATTGGCACCCCTAAACCCAAAAGGCAAAAGAGGAGACTGGAACCCAGAGAAAGTTATGGCCATGGAACAGGGCTGTTCAGGAGTAGCAGTGGCCTCCTGTATTCCATATGAATGCCATCTTGCTCCTTACCTTTCTCTGCTCATCAATCACTGCCCTCCTTCTTCTTCCTGTGGTCCTAATTCAAGTCTTCATTTTCCAACACCTCACTTCTTTTTATCAGGACATTCCATCTTTACCTACCTTGCAGCACAGAAATAAATCCTGTCCCTTGCCTCTGTGTGTGTGTGTGTGTGTGTGTGTGTGTGTGTGTGTTACAAACCAACATCTCAGGCTTTTTGTCAATTGTGTTAACTAGTTTTCCATCACTATGACAAAATGCCTAAGAAAAATAAATCAAAAGAAGGAAAGGTATATTTCAGTTCTTGATTTCAGAGTTTTCAGTCCATGGTTGCTTGAACCCATCACTTCAAGCCTGTGGCAGGCAGAGCATTGTGGCAAGAGTACATAAGTGGAACAAAGCTGCTCACCTCATGGCAACTGGGAAGCAAAAGGGAGAGGCACTGAGGTCAAGTTCCCAATGTCCTCTTCAAGGATACACCCACAGTGACCTCACTTCCTTCTAAGAGGCCCCATCTCCTAAAGGTTGCACTATCTCCCAATAACACCATTGCCTTTAGCACAGGGACCTTTGGGGGGCATTTAAGATCCAAACCATATTCTCAAGTGATGGTGGTGTTTTGGTTTTTTTTCCAATTGTGAAGTTGCTAAGGTTGGTCCCTGATATCACAAAGAAAGTGGAGAATAAAATAAAGACTCTATTTTAGCTCTGTTCTTACCACTAATAAGAGCTAAGTCCAGTTTTCTCACACCTCTCCTTGGTGAGTGTCAATTTTCTTCCCAGGAAAAACCCAAAACATCTTCATGTAGAGAAGACTACACTTCCTATTAAATGACTTGAGAAATAATCCCAGAATCTGTGTTCTTTCTGATCCTACTTAGATTCAAAATCACCATATTAAATGAATGTGGGTCTGTGTGGACTCTTTGGGGTGCAGCACCAGCCCTAGGCTGTCCACTTCTGAGCCCTAAAACTCTCTCTGATTGTCTGAGGGTAAAGAAGGGACTCTATTCAGTCTGCCACAAACAGATAAGGAGGTAAATAGAATCAGAACGGAATGAAAAATGTTTTTAAGAAAACTTGTAACATACAATCATGTGCCTTCACTAATTATTTTGCCCCTCTGAGCTGTAAAGAAATATTTGGGGATAAATTGTGTCCTGATTCTCAAAGTTTGTATGTTGAAATCTTAACTCTCAGGATATGCCTTTATTTGGGAGCAATGTTTTTTGGATGTAATTAGAGTTGAGGTCATACTAAATTTGGGTGGGACACAATTCAATATGACTGGTGTCCTTATAGGAAGGGAAAATTTGGACACAGACTCATACCAGGAAGGAAAAGGCACAGATCTGTGTGGGGTATCTACAAACTAAAGGACATCAAAAATTACCAACAACCTCCAGAAAGTAGGGGGGAAGCCTGGGGCAGGTTCTTCCTTCACCAGCCTCAAAAGGAACCAACACTGCAAACACCTTGATCTTGAACTTCCAGCCTCTGGTACTGAAAGACAATACATTTCTGATTATACCACCAGGTCTGTGATACTCTGCAATGGGCACTATTGCAATTGAACCCATTTGGAAACCTGGTGCTTCAACTACCTCTATAAGAGTATCTGAACTAGGTGTTCTGGCCCAGCTCGAAACAGCAGGAAACTCATTAGCAAAGTTCCCAACTTCAGCACCTCCTTCCTGGAAATGCAGGAGTCTGGGGTGGTGACATCCTGCCTCATTTCTCCAACATGATGATCACCATCGATATCCATAAATCTCTCACTACAATCCATGGGGCCCCCAGCAATATTCAGGACAAGGATTAAAATATCTCACTTCCCACAGTCAGGAGCAGTAGAAGGGTTGTTATCAATATTAATGAGTCTATGCCTGTCTTCATAAAGAGCTAAAACCTGAGAATTCAGATAGCAAAATTTGTAGCATTACTGAAATCTCAGTTACTGATGTTCATTTATAGAAATCTATAATGCAAATCACATCTAGAAGTCAGACTATATTGTAACTCTTAGAAACCTTAATAGATGATATTTCCTGGTGCCTTTCATAATAGTTGGAAGTGATTAAGTTTTCACACTTAACACTTCTTCCTGTTTACTTCTTTCCTAATATATGTAAGTCAATTGTCCTAGATTTCTAGGTTTATAGGTTCTAATTTTAATTATCCTTGTCAAACAATGTTTATAAAACTGATTGTCTTTCTAAATGCTTATACAAGTAGATTTAGAACCTATTAAAAAAAAAAAAAAACTTCTCCTCTCTCCCCTCTCCCCCACCCATTTACCTGTGTTAAGATGAGTTAAGGGAGAGGCAATATATCATGATGGGCAAGAAATGGAAAAACAGGTAGAAACCCAAGAGTGTAGAAAAATTCAAAGAATGAAGATCAAGGAAAGCCCAGAGAAAACTCAGATAGTAACTTAAAAATGGAAGACAAATTAATAGCAAGAAATCAAAACCAATGAGACCAGATGGAAGGAGCCCTGGATGTTTTTGAATTTATGTCAAACTTTACTTCTATCTCCAAAAAACACGCCTATAAAATAGTTCATGTCAACTCCATCTGGCTATGACCAGGGTAAGATCAATAAAAGACACACAAATCAAAGTTGCACTGTTGCCTAACCATACCATATTGTGAATTTTACATTTCATTAAATGAAGTTTTGTGCAAGCAGAATTCCATTAAAACGTCTTGGTTCAGTTTCATGGGAAGTCCATTTAGCATCCAGTGTGTTTGGCTGATTTTGAAGGAACCGTTCTCAGAGGCCTGTTTGCCCAAGTCCTCAGAACAGAGCTGCTGCCTGGAGCGCAGTGTGGGACCGGATGAAACCATGATGGCATTGGCAGGTGATCAGTCGGACTTGTTCAGAATATCTCAAATAACTGCCTGTATACCACTTTATAAGCTTCTGCAGCTTGGCCTTTAATAGATTTTAAATATTTTAAGCACGTTTAAAGTCCACATGCTTTTAGTTTTTACACAGTGGCTCAAAATGAATCCAAGTTTTTTTGGTCCTGCTATTGCCATGAGAAGTTGTGGGACTTGTTTTCAGCTCACTGTTGAACATCCAGAAGATTGTCTGGAACAATCTTCCTGGGTCCTGGCAGGACCCAGAGGTTGGCCACATACAGTCATATGGAAAGCTCTAAATGCACCCACTGATTACAACTTCTGACCAGACACCTGAGACCCTGCTTCTCCTACAAAGAGGCAAAATTTGGACATGATAAGTCAAGGCCAGTGATTCCCTTCTAGAATCAAAATCTGAGATTTTTTTTTTTTTTGCTATCAGCACACATACAACACTTAACACCTTAAACTTATCACTACTTAAATACCCATTTGTGTAGAATATTGTCTGGTGTGATACCACCCTCTATCTATCTTGGATGACTCTATGTCATCCAAGGGTGCTCTTTCTCTCTTCTGTCCAAGATCGAATTATTCACTAGTCTCATTGACTCTACTTTCCAAACACAACTTCATTCCATGCCCTTGTCTCTACTTTCTTGGTCAGTTTCTTACCATCTCTGCTTCCTCAAGTGTAATAGTCTCACTACTAAACCTATCTATTATTGTCTCTCCATAGTTTGGTACCCTAAAATTATTATTGTTTAAAAGAATTTCCCCTAACTTTCAACTATATCTGAAATTCAACTTTCTGAAGGTTTTTTGCATCCACATAAGCATCAGTTTCTCTGTTGACCTATTTGAATTTTTTTTGAGGATTTTGTTACTACATCTTTCTCATGAATATTTTCCCAAAGTGATCTCATCACATCACATCCATAGTTAAAATCTCTATGCCAAGTTCCACAGACTTACAGCTCTACTCCACACCTCTTCAATGAATTTTAGACTATTTTTTCCCTGGTTTTCTGGATGTCTTGAAGGCACCTTAAACTCAATATGTACAAAAACTAAACTAAAATTCTTCTCCATTCCCCACCTCACAAAAGTCCTGCTTCCATGAATGCACAATAAAACCTACTGGCACACACATCAGAAATCCATTGACACCTTTCTCTTTTTCACTCATCTCACCACACCCAATTCATCTGTAGGTCCTGTCAATTTTGCCTCCTGAATATTTTTCCAACCCATCCACTTTTCTCCCGTCAACACCTCCAATCGATGTAGTCAGTTGCTGTATCTCGCCTCAGAAGCAGCATGACAGGTTCCCCCTGTCCCACGTAGTCTCCTCATAGTGGGCTCTGCCAGGGAAATCCTATGAAAACCATCTTGCTCTTTAACACACTCAGGGGCGTCCTCTTGTTCTCACAGCAAGCTCTGCAGACCTTATCTTGTTCCTCAATGTCTGTGGCAGCTGGGTCCCTCCTCACACTGCTCAGCCTTGCTGGCGTCCCCAGCCTTTCTGCCACCCTCACGTCCTCTTTCTCCTGGCTTCCTTTTCTCTGCTGGGACCACTCTTCCCTATCTTCTTTGTCGACTTTTATTTTCCCTTTGGATTTCAGATTAAGTCTGATTTCTTCCAAATTCCCCTGTAATGGAATTTGGCTATCCTATGGTAATTTTAAAATTGTGTCATGATTTAATGACTTAACTGACATGTTAATTGAAGCCACAAACCACAGTTCATAGATGACATCAATAGTCTCCAGAAATATTTTGAATTACAGGAAAAAATATTTATCAAGTTAACATTTTTTACATAAATGTTGATTAAATTTGCTGCTTGAATGAAGTCACAAAATTTTCAGGAAAGGGTCTCCTTGATGCCTCCATCTAATCTCCAAGTAGGTCCCTGAAGTCTTGCCCCAAAAGTTTGTCTCAGCCTCAACTCAGCCTGCCCCAGCATGAACCATACAGCCAGCCAGCCTGACCCTCTGTGCTGTGGCCTGCTACTCCTCCACCTGAAATGCCTGTTCTCCTCCTGTTCACTGGGAGGGGCTCAAATGCCACCTTCTCTGGGAAGGCTTGTCTCAGTTCCCCAGTTTCAAGGCCATTACCTCCTCTTTACGCTCATGATGCTCTGTACACTTAGTCATTACTGATGAACTTACTGCATGTAGTAAATTGTGCCAAAGTTTGCAGGCGCCTGAATAAAAGGCACAGTTCCTGCTTTCAAGGAACCCAGGGCATAGAGCTCGAGATAGAGCAGAAGATAATTAATTACCCTGCATGAACTCACAGCGAAGGGCCCCTCACCTCACCCTCAGTGTGCTGTATTTATTTGTGTCTAGCCTCTCCAGGTGTGAGTTCCCTAAAGCTGAAAACCCATTTCTAGTTCACCTGAGTTCTTGCCACTTGTGCTCAGGGCCTAACAAATATGCAGCCTGGTTTGTTTTTGTTTTTGTTTTTTCTTTTGTTTTTTAATCAACATTTAAGTGAACTGTCATCTTAAATTTTATTTTACATTCATTCTCTTGTTGGGCCTTCATCTGTATAGAGCTAATACAATCAGATCCTCTCGAAGCAAACAAAAGCATTAAATTAGTATGTAAAAGGACATTAACAGGCAGAAAATAGGACTATGGGGGTAGAGGGACAGGCGAAGTGGGTAGCTCTTCAGTCTGAGAAATGGTGTTGTGTTGACCATTTGGCCGGGAGAATCTGGACTATAAACACTGGACCTATTTCCTATCTTCTTTTTTTTTAATTTTTATTTGTTCTAATTTGTTGTACATGACAGTAGAATGCATTTGTACATATGATAAATCATACATAAATGGAGTATAATTTCTCATTTTTCTGTCTTCTTGGTAGATAATCATATTCTATGTTCAGTGCTTGAATTTGAAGTTGCATAAATTTCCTGAAAATCACCTTAGCTATACACATATACATACATACACACACACACGTACACACACACACGTAAATCAAATAGAAATGAATTTTTGAGCCGCTGAAATGTCACTACACTTTCACAGCTTTGGAAACATTGGATTATCTAGACTGAATATTTTAATTCTCTCTTGGCTTTGCCTGAAACATTATGTTAACATAGAAAGAATAAAATTGAAAGTTGATGCCGATAAATTATAAAACTTTTTCTTAAAAGATAATTAAGACAAGCAGAAGATCAAATAACCTAGAGCAAAGACAAATAAATCAATAAACAAGGTAAGTAGAGACAAACAAAGCAATTGTAAATCAGAAAACAAACTACAGTGAAGCTTCATGAAAATTTGAGGACAGGAAGAAATTTACTATTGCCTAAACAAACAAATTTTAAAACAAAAATACATAAACTCAGAAAGAAAAGTAGAATTCAATGTAATTTTTATTTCTCAAATTTAATGTGCCATCAGTATAATCTTAAATGCTGGGCACATACCTGTAATTCCATGACTCAGGAGGCTGAGGCAGGAGAATCACAAGTTTGAGGCCAGCCTCAACAATTTAGCAAGATCTGTCTCAAAATAAAAACAAAAATAAAAGGGGTGGAGATGTAGCTTAGTGGTAGAGCACCCCTGGGTTCAATCCCCAAAATTGCAAAGAGTGAAAAAAGAAGGAAGGAAGGAGGGAAGGAAGGAAGGAGGGAAGGAAGGAAGGAGGGAAGGAAGGGAGGGAGGGAGGGAGGGAGGGAGGGAGGGAAAGAAGGAAGGAAAAGAAAGAGAGAAAGGATTTAGATTGAATGGTGTTATGGTTTGGATGTGAGGTGTCCTCCAAAAGCTCATATGTGAGACAATGCAAGAAGGTTCAGAGAAGAAATGATTGGGCTGTAAGAGTCTTAACCTAATCAGTGAATTAATCCCTGATGGGGATTAATTGAAGTGGTAGGGTGGGGCTGGAGGAGGTGGGAATTGGGGTGTTGCTATGGAGTATAAATTTTGAATCTGGAGAGTGGAGTCTCTCTTTTTCTCTCTCTCTCTGCTTCCTGACGATGCAAGCTGCTTCCCTCTGCCACGCTTTTCCACCATGAAGTTCTGCCTCACCTTGAGCCCCAAGGAATGGAGCTTCTATGCATTAAGACCTCTGAAACTGTGAGCCCTCAAATAAACCTTTCCTTCTCTATAATTGTGCTGGTCAGATCATTTAGTCACAGCAGTGAAAAAGCTGACTAAAACAACTGGTTTGGGCTGAAATCATTCTATGATACACTGAAAGAACAAAACAAACATAATAGAGAGATCTCTTCCAGCAAGGCAGATCTTGCCAAGCATTTGGGTTGGCAATTTCACCCTTTCTTCTGATACTATTCACATATCCACATTCCTGTGGACAAATCCACATTTCTATCAGCTATGGGTATTGCACTCTTTCTAACTAACAAACAATGACTGTTAAGCCCCCTGGGTGTCAAAATGTCTCATTGGAGAACCACCAGTCTAGGACAATACCTTTGTTTTATAGACTGAAGCCTGAGGTTAAGCAAGCAAACAAGGATTCCCGGGTACTTAGTGGCATAAAAAGCCTTCTACTTCTCAATTCCTTGTTCATTTAATTTGTCACTCTGAATTGGTCCTCCCCCTCATCCTCATCATAATTACACTTTTTAATGTGTTTCTAAACAAAGAATCTCGATGGAGCCCCTCAACCCTGTGAGGTAGGCATTACTATTACCATGAGCATTTTAGTAGATGTCTAAATAGAAGATCTGCAAGAAGAGCAAGATACTCCTGGAAGACAACCTCTGAGCAGTGTGAATATGTTCCCTAGTAGGAGTGCGTTGTTTGTCTATCTGAGGCCTTGGGCCACACTGTACCAATTTGATCAAATAGTTTAGGCTAGCAAATCTGATCAATTTCCCTTGAGTAATTTTAATCTAAATTATTTTGCTCTAATAAGCCATGACCATGAGTGCAATAATTGTTCTCAGTCTTATGAGCCCTTCTACTAAATCACTGGACCTAAGGGTGGTTTTGCTCCTGCATCCCAGTTTCCCATTGCTGCTATAAGACATTACCACAAACTTGATAGCATTAACAGTGCTATCAAGTGGGTCAGCAGGGCTGTGTTCCTTCTGAAGGCTCAAGGGACAATTTATTTTCTTATTCTAGTTTCTAGAGGCTGTCTGCCTTCCTTGATTCATGGCCTAGTCTCCAAATCCAGCAATGTAGCATGTAGTATCTTCAAATCCTCCCTTCTCTCTCCTGCCCTCATTGGTCATCACGTTGCCTTATAACTTTTCTCTGACCCTCCTGCTTCACTGTCCTCTTACAAGGAGCCCTGTGATTTCATTGGAACCAATCAAATAACCCAAGATTATGTCGCCAACTCAAAATCCTTCACATCTGCAAAGTTCCCTTTACAAATTAATATAACATTTTCACAGGTTCCAAAAAGTAGGACTTAGATTTATTTGGGGATGAGGAGAGCTGCATTATTCAGACCATCACCATACCAAGGGTCTCGCACCACACAAAATCCAAAATGGCAGCAGCTCCCATTGGTCTATGTGCTGAACAACTTAGGACTTATCTTGCCTCTCTCCTCCTGCCCCCACAGCTCACCAAGAAAGTTCCTGGAATCCTCAGGGGTAGCTTTCATACTCCTGTCTCCAAAATCTGCTCTTGGCAGGTGGGAGATGGAAAAGGAAGAGTGTGGAGGATAACTCTCCAAGAACAATTCAGTGAGCCTCTTTATGGAGAAACTGGTTTCTGGTCATTCTTGTTGACAATTTGTTTGGAAAAAGCAATATTGAGAGCTATTATTCTCAAATTGCAATCATAAGGACCACAGAATCACCTAGCAAATTGGTTAAATTCAACATTCCTAGCTGTGCCCTCAATCCACAGAATAAGATAATGAGGTAATGGTTTTGTAAGGCCTAAGGTGCTTTGGCTTAAAAAAATTTATTTTGTTTTGTTTTTGTTTTATGAAGAAAATCAAAATATCTCCTTCTTTTTGCCTCCCAGAAAGACTGTTTCACCTTTGCTTTTCCGAACATGTTTCCTAAAGGGTGTCCATTTCCCAAGGGGACCTCTGAAACCTCAGTTAAGATAAACACCTTCAACCCAGACATCCTTACCATTACTTTATGCCGGACGATTGTTATTGGGCTTGGAAACCCTTCTTCCTCAAAGCACTCTGAAATATATACTTATTCTTCAAATAAACAGAATAAAAATGTTTTTAAAATTTACAACTCTGAGGCAACTGGAGATAACATGTAGAGTCACTGATTTATGAAACGTGCTTGAGAGTGAAAGCAAGTTGGTGTAAGATAAAGAGTCAACAGGAGGATTGCGAACCTACTTAGTCATTGTGAGCCTAATTAGTCTCTGCCTCACACGGGGTTCATTCAGATTGGAAAAGGTCAAAATATGCAGTCTTCTGATTGGCCCTGATGTATCTGGTTATTAATCTACATTAAAGCAAAAGAAACTCCGGAGTTGTGGTCCTGCCACTCAAAGCCCTTGAAGACAATCTGTCTTTGGGGAAGAGGCCAATGAATGCTTGAGGTTTAACTGCTGTAACCTAGCCTCAGGCTGGTTCCACACAACCAGCTCAGAGCACAATTGATTCAATGTTTCAGGTCATGTAAATTATACAGCTGGGTCACCACATGCTTAATCCCGGAGAAAGGTGAAGTACACAACCATTAATATGGTCCCGAATACAAGTGGCCCAGAGCCAAATTTGGAACTGCCAGAGGTCTGGCGGTGATTTGATCTTCAAGTTAAATCGCACAAACAAAAAAAAAAGAATGACTTCAGTCTCTTCAATTTTTTGATTTTTCCAGGAATCAAGCTTTTATGTTGGATGTAGGCAGGATCTGGGTTGACATTAAGTTTGACTTTTGTGAATGTCAGTTTCTAGCACAGTTCCTAGGAGGAAGCCCCACCTCTAAATTACCAGGCCACCACCTTGGACAATTTTGCTATGTTTAAAGAGCTTACAAAAAAAAATTGCACTTGTCAGCATATAAGCCCTTGCCACAGGGAAAGGCTCTGAATTGAAAGGTTTGCCTTCAGAGTTTTCAAAATGATGGCGAATTTAGCCAAATTAGGCAAAAGTGAATCAGGTTTCACAAATTTAGGAATGTTTATGTAAATCTTTAAAACATATGTTGCCACAGCTGTGTTTAGCATGAAATTATGAGGAAAATAATCCTAATGAAAATGATGGTGTATTTATATAATGCCGTCCACCCAACAAGCGCCAAAGCCGCCACACAACTGATCTCATTAGGCCTGACTAAATCCCTTTGAGCTACAAGGTAAATATTAGTTCCAATCTGCAGATGAAGAAAATGGGACATGGGCAAGGTTATTCATGGCTAAGTAAATTAGTGATGACCAGCCTCACTCTTCCACCTGTGATGCACTCTGAGCAGACTCTGGAGGGGGAAGAGGGCACAGCTGTGCCTTCCTCCACACATGGGTTCCCCTGACCTTGCTACAGGGAGAAGCAGAGATGAAGAGAGCATCTCACCATGATCTTCTCAAAACACACCATTGAGGATGGGAGTTGCTAAGGTAGCAAAAAGTTTTGTTTCATTGATGGGGAATTCAAGACGGAGAGAGGAAGAAGCTAATTCAGAACCATGGGGGCTTCCCTCCCGCAAGCCAGGGCCAGAGGCAGCCCTGCATCCTCCACTGCTCTTCTCACCATCACAACTGTATCAGTCTATGTTCTGCTACAATAACAGAGCACCACAGACTGAGCAAATTACAAACGACAGAACTTTATTGGGTTCATGAATCTGGGAAGTTTGAAGTCAAGGGGCTGCAGCTGATGAGGGAGTTCTTGGTCTGCTACAACATGGCAGAAGGGACGTGAGCACACACCAGACAGAGAACACACAGGAGAAGTCCTCTTGTTATCAGGAGCCCTCTCCCAAGATAACTAGCCCACTCCCTCTATAAAGGCTTTAATTTATTCCTGAGGGCTGTGCCACCTTGGCCCAATCACCTCTTATAGGTCCCACATAACAGTTACAATAGCAATTGTATTTCAACAGATTTAGAGGGGACATCCAAACCACAACATTGACTCAATTTTCTGTCATTTAAAAACATTGGAGAATGCTAAGAACTGTTCACAAAATGCCCTTTGCAGGCTCAAGAACTTCAGTTTGAACTACAGAATGTTGTCCTTTCCTAAATCTAGATTCTAAGTGGTAGGGTTTACCCAAGCATTCAAGCATATTGCAATTGAGTTCCTAAAGAGTCCCATTGGGTTTCTGCCAATAAATGATATGTTTGGCACATGTTCTCCTCTTTTTATAGTTGGTACATTTTAAAGCAACTACAAGATCACTACCTTAGAATGTGTGAATAAAATACCTGACATAAGAGCCTGCATGGTTACCTGAACGCTGGAGACTTTACCAAAGTACTAATTTTTTATTCCATTTTCAGCAACACATTTTTAATTATGGTTTCAAACTAGAAAAGAAGATTTTGCTCAATCTCTGCCAATCAGTATTGATTTTAGGTATATACTTTCCCAATTTAGTTTTTTAAAATGACCTTTTTTCCATTCAGCCATTTTTGCCAAAATCTCAATTTAATTCTGCCCAGGAAAAGACATTCTCTAGAAAAAGAAGAGAAAAACAAACACTTTAAAAATGTCTGATAGACCCCATCTCTATTTGAATTCTCAAAGACCCACAACATATTTAATTTTAGTAAAAATGTACTGACTTGTGTGTGGAGTACAGCTTTGATTGGGTAACTTTCCCAGTGGATGTGATGGACAGGAGGTGGCGGAGGCCCTTTCTGCATATGGATCTGGGCTCTTAATCAGACTTGTTACTTATTCACTGGGGACCTAAGGAAAGTCACTTAACCAGTCCGAATTTGTTTTGTCCTGTGTAAAATGGAGATAAAAATGCATACCTTTCCAATTGTGATGATTGAACTTCAACACCAGACTTTCCCTAAGAAGGCTCTGAATGAATGAAGATGTTCTTTACTACCACTTTTCTAGTCACTTGCCCCAAATTGGCAAAAATTATCAAAACCAGCCTATATTTTATATACTGTATGTATGTGTGTGTACGTGTGTGTGTGTGTGTGTGTGTTTGTGTGTGTCTGTCTGGATGAGATACACCAAAATGTCAGTAGGAGTTATCTCTACAAAATAGAATAATGAAGAATTTAATTTTTTCTTTGTGTTTTTCTTTTTTTTCCAAATTTTTCATTATTACAAATGAATGGAAACTTTTTCAACTAATTTTTAGAAAATCACTATGTAGACCTATCTTGTTTGGAAAAAAACAAAACCAAAGCCTAAATATTCAGTGTCATAAAAATAAAATTGTAAATGGCTAACCAAAACTCTGATTGTAAAGAAATGGAAATCAAGACCCAGAGAAAACTTCAGCCAAAGCCTTCTTGGCTGCACAGAGATGAGAATCCACTTCCTCATGTAACCAGATGTCCCAGAGAGCTCTAGTGATGGGTATAGAGGAGGTGGCCACCTGACCCCAAGCATGCTGCTCAGCTTCCCTTGCCACCTGCCCCTGGAAAGTTTTCAGCCTTCTCCCTTTCTTTTTATGGACCCAACTGTTAGATGGCCACTCTGTTCATTGAGTTCATTGATTCGCACAGATTTACACAGGTAAAGTTAACAAATCACTGCATCATAGTGGTCACTCTTTTAGTCAGCTTTTTCACTGCTGTGACCAAAAGACCTGACAAGAACAATTAGAGGAAGAAAAGTTTATTTAGTGGCTCAGAGTTTCAGAGATCTCAGTCCATAGACAGCCAGCTCCATTCCTTGGGACCCAAGGTGAGGCAGGATATCATGGTGGAGGAGTGTGGAGGAGGGTGAAGGAGGAAAGCAGCTAGGGACATGGCACCAGGAAGCAGGGAAAGAGCTCCCCTCATGGACAAAATATAAACCACAAGGGCATGCCCCCATTGACCCACCTCCTCCAGCCACACCCTACCTACCTACTGTCACCACTCAATCTCTAATAGGGAATTAACATACTGATTAGGTTAAGGCTTGCAATCCAATCATTTTGCCTCTAAACCTTCTCTTATTGTCTTACACATGAGCTTTTGGGGGACACCTAATATCCATAAGAGTCACTCAATGATGTGGCAAGGATATGGCTTACATTAAGGGTCTTGCCATCACTACTTTTGTCTGGGACTTCCAGCTCTCAAAGATGAAGGGCTGAGAAGCTGGGCTGGGTCTAGAAGGAGGTCAATGAGGCACTAACCTCAGGGACCAAACTTAAGCAGATGCCAAAAAGCTCAGTAATCAAAATAAATAATGTCTTAACGCATTTTTTTAAAAGAAAATCAAAATTAGTGGGAAAATTTATGATAAAAAAACAAAAATTTTAAGTGCAACATATGTATCATAAATTATATGTATTTGTTCTTTGTTCTTATTTCCTGGCACAGAGCTCCTAAAATCTTGGGATTCCCTGAGTGATGAAAACAACTTTAATCATAATGTTACTTACATGGAGTCCCTTTTAACCATACTCGGGTCTATCCTAATAACGTGGATTCCTAAATAGTTTCAGGATATGGACTAGTTACTAGAGGAAACAACTGTGTGATTAGAATTGGAACTTTGAGTCTCATCCCCAGACATCCAGGGAGGAAAGAGGGCTTAGAAATTGAATTCAATTACCAATGGCCAATGATTTGATCAATCATGGTTACATAACAAAATATCTATTAAAAAGTTCTAAAGGATGGGGTCCAGGGAGCTTCCAGGTTAGTGGACTTATGGAGGTGTTGACAGCATGAGCTAAGTTTGGAAACTCCGCACTACACCCCACCCCAAATCCTTAACCTTTGTATCTCTTACATTTGGTTGTTCCTGAGTGGCAACCTTCATAATAAACCAATAAAAAGAAGTAGAGTCCTGGGGGTTATTCTGGAGCCTGAGAAGGGGGTCATGGGAACCCCTAAGTTGATAGATGGTAGACAGAAATATGAGTAGCCCAGGCGTCCCTTTGGCAGATGGCGTCTGAAGGGACATCTTGTGGGACTAAGCCTTCACCAGTGGGGTCAGAACTGAATTATATATTTGTATTGGAGAACTGTTAGGGGAAAACTACAAGTATTTGGTGTTGGAGAAAAAAAAAATACATTTGGTGTCAGATGTGGTGTAAGAAAATAGATTGGAACGAGGTGCCAGGCCACATAGTGCCAGGTAGGGGAAAGAATGATAGTACTAATTCATCTTTATCAAAACTTTTGATATTTTTTCAGAGATTTTTGGCATTCGTTTTATTTTTCAAAATATTTCATTAAAATCTTTTCTTGATTACTGAGTTTCTTGGCCAATTAAACCAATGAATGAAAGAAATATGGTTGATAGAATCAAGGAGTCTATAACTGAAACAAAGATTCAGCTCTGGATTCCTTACCTAAGAAGGCAGCCTGGGAGAATACAATGCTCCACAATTAACAATTAAGCAAATGCCCTTGTTCCCAGATTTCAAGGTCATGATGCTTTTTTCATTTGTAGACAATACCTAGCTGCTCAAAACCCAAAACCAAGAAAATCACAAATGGCACCACTGAAATGGGGAGGATTTGAGTCCTGTCAAGTATGGGGCATGGAACTGAGCAGGCCTAGAACCCCTATAAGGGGTGCAGCCAAATGGGAAAAGGAGGCCAGAGCTGAGTCCAGAGATAATGAACCAGCTAGTATCAGATCTCTGCAACAAGACAGAAAACACAATGCTTAGTGGCTCGGCTCCCATGAAGGTGCCTATAGTTAAGTGCATGTTAAATCCTTACAGAAATCAACTGAGAAAAAATAACTCAGATTCCATCATATATATGGTTTTAGCATCAAACATTAGCCAAAGCAAAAAAAAAAAGAATTTTTTGGGGGGATATATTTCTTCACATAATATTTCTTCACATAATACATATACAGCTCTAAACTTCTGGAACTCTTAATGTAATCTTGAAATCTCTTGGCAGCAACATTTGAATACTATAGCTTTTCCTAACACTCAGAGCACCATGCTTCAATGTGCTAGTTCAACTTTGTAGTGTGAAACTGCTGTCTCTGGGCAGTTGGGAGCAATGACTGACAGTGATGTAATTCTAGAAGCCAAAAGCTGAGGTTCTACAAAGAGTATCACATTTTCTACCCAAGGCCAATTGTTTTCCCAAGCTGAGAAATTTGGATTTTTGACACTTGAAGGAATTTTTCCATATTCCATGCAAGACAGAGTCCTCTGAAATGGTTCACCCAGCCTTCATAGTCACGTTGGGTACTCACATAGCATCACAAGTACTGAAATGCACTGGTTTTTATGAGACTTAGTGACAATTCTACTTTATAGAATCTCATTTTTTTCTAATCTCTCTTTATATATATATTTTTTCTCCTTTATTTCATGGTACCTCCAGGATGACACTACTAAAAAAATCACTTTATTCCATCTTTTTATAATTTCCATTGTTACTCCTGTGTGTGTGCTTAACTGATTTTTGCTTTAGGCTAGTATGGGTTGGGTTGAGGAAAAAAGGATGAAACAGAAGTCTTCCACTCAAAATTTTGCAGTTCTGAAAGTTTATATCTTGGTGTGTTCACTGACAGAAGTGAAGACATGAGATCTATAGAAGTTAAGAACTAAACCAATGTCATCCCCCCAGTTGGTGGCTGAACAAGGGATGGACTTCAGTTTCCAGTCACAACCTCACCATTAAACCACACAGCGTCACTTCTCTCTAGCAGCCAAATGTGGTCTGCCTGGCTGCATGGGACTGAGTAAGACAGAGTTATGGCAGATGTTAAATGCCCTCTTCCTAAATGGTACAAGATTCCTGCTGGCTTCTATGGGGTTTCTAATATGGGCAGAAGACCTGGACTTTAAAACATTTCTATCCTACAGGAGGCATGGGATACCCTAGGTAACTTCTGTCACTATTGCCCTAGGTAACTTCTGAGATGTTCCTTCCCATGTCTGCTCCCTGAACAAAGGCAGGTTCCCCAGAGGCCCTTTGGATTCTCCAAAGGCATTGAGTGACCACCCTGCAGTGGTGCAAAGCACTGCCCACAGGCTCTGCACCCCATACCCAAACCCTTCCCCATCTCCAGGAAGGTGCTTCTCTCTTGCCCTGCCCCAGCAACGACTCTCTTCAGCCCAAAGCACTGGTCTCCATCTCCCATAGATCAGACACAATCTTGCGGCAACTTCATCAGGGGCCAGAAATGCAAAAGCTATTTCTTTCTTTCTTGGTGATTATATAAAACAAACCCAGTAATGTAGGTCTAGAAAATAAAAGTAAAGAGAGAGAGATAACTGTGTTATTCAGTTTTTTGTCATTGTGATCAAAACGCCTAACAAGAGAAACTTAGAGGAGAAAAGATTTATTTTACCTCACAGTTTCAGAAGTCTCAGTCCATGGTCCAACAGCTCCATTGCTTTGGGGTCTTAGGTGAAGTAGAACATCATGGTGGAAGGACATGGCAGCTCATAGCAGAGAGAGAGAGAGAGAGAGAGAGAGAAGGTCCAGAGACAAAAAATAAAACCTCCAGGGGATATCCCCAGTGACCTCGGTGACCTACTTCCTCCAACTAGATTCCTCCACTGGTGCTCCATTTGTCCATCAATGAACTAACTCACAGATAAAGCCAGAATCCTCATGATCCAATCACTTCCCCAAATCCCAACCTCTTATCAGGAGATTTTGGGGGACACTCCAGATCCAAAGCATACCATTGTCCCTCCATTTTTTTGTTGCTATTACTGAACACCCCAGACTGAGTAATTTAGTTACCTCACTGTTCTAGACCCTGGAAAGTCCAAGGACATGGTTCTGGCATCTTCTCAGCTCGAGGGTCATCTTGCTGTATCACCAAGTGGCGAGATAGAGCCAGTGTGCTAGCTGGGGTCTCTTCTTATAAAGCCACTAATGCTATCATGGGGACCCCACTCTCAGGACCTCACCTAAGCCTAGTTACCTCCTAAAGAGCCTACCTCCAATATTAACATATGAATATGAGCATTAAATTTCCAACACATGAACTTTTGGAGGACATATTCAAACTATAGCAATCCCCAGTCTTGTGTTTCTTGTCAATCCCCATACTCATAGGTTCTGCTTTCTCCTGGGGGCTTTCAGGGAGCAGACTGTGCTCTGTGAGATGCACAACTTGCTCTCCTTAGTCTTCAGGAATCTCCTTCTCTATGTTGGTGTCACCAGAAACCTTCACCTGCCCCTCCCCTCCACCCATCTCCAACCTCAGGTACTACCTCAGTAGACTTCTATGGCCTGGCCTTTAGGGGCCTCTGCTTAACCCTACAAAAACCTCAAGGACAAAACTTATGCCACCCTGACCACCTTCCAAACATTAGAAGAATAAACATGAACGAACATTTATTTAAATTATCCAGCTATATCTAGATACTACGCTTACTGCTATTGTTTTTTTCGCTTGCCTTGCCTTCCCTTCTTGTAGGCTTATGCCTACAACATTTCGCTGTTCTTTTATTGAGATTTCAGGAGAGAGTGAAAATAGAGAATCATCTTTAATGGGCATGCCCCACGCTTTTCTGCCATTTGGGAGTCTATGGATGAATACATTGATCTAGTCTGTGTTTTCTGCATGTTTATTAAGTTTTAAACTTGAATTTTAGGAGAAACCGTGTTCCAAATTACATTCAAATTATGACTGGACACATCTCCATTTATGAATAATATTTCACAATTGAAGAATGCTTTAAGTTTCATGGGACATTTTCTGAATTTTCTAACTTAATCCTATGAGGTAGGCAAAGATCTAAAATCCAGGGGAATTAAGTCACAATAGGCCTGGAGATCCACACAGCTAGTCAGTGGTGGGCCCAGCTCTCAAACATGTCTGCTGGCTCCTGACTATGCCATGTGAATGTGGTCTCTCTCTTTGTCATTTTGCCTTTCTTTTTACAAAGGAAACAAATTAGGAAAATGTGTTTCTTTTCACAAATGTGACACAGTACGGAAAGCTTGCTGAAAAAATAGTCACATTCCTGAAACAATCCTGGCTGCCTCCCCTCTTTGGTCCTATGCAGGGAAGACATTTTGCTAGCATTGGGTTGGCCACATCTGTCACATCTGTCGGGGTTTGAAGGTCTAGAATGTGTGGTAGGGACCGCCTACCCCACACTGGGGTCTATTGATGATTTGGCTCAATCTGAAAGTCTACCCGCCCCCCACCCTCCATCTTTGTGGCACTTTCTTGGTCTCAGAGCCTTCTGAAATCTCAGAGAAAGCATCTCCCTCTGGTCCCCATGATGTTTTCACATCTTTGCTCCCTTAAGGAGATCTGCACATCTGTTTCCCATGACTGTGAACTATGAGAAGTTGTCAGGGCCTTTCAATCAGTATAACGGCCTATAAAAGCTTGCTGTATTTTCAGTTTTACTAAATATTTCTATAATTCAAAAATTATGGAAATGGATAATGTTTCTGTTCTTTGGGAATATATTTAACAGCTGTGTGTGCACCAGATGCAAATGAATATATAGAAATAAATTGTGCATTTTATAGACTGCTCTTCATATTAACTCCCCCCCATCCACTTCAGATACCTCAGGCCTGCTCCTGCCAGGATACCCAAGATCCCAGAGCACCTTACAGGGAATGGTTTGCTTCTTCGTTCAATAAGAAAAGTGGGGTTCTGTCCAAGCACTCTGTGAATAACAGCTCAAATCCATCTGCAAAAAAGAGCATTTCCTGAGTGGAGAAGCAACTTGCTAAGGTAACTCTGACATTAAGAATTGTGGGAATAGGTGAGGGTGCTAAATATCCAACAGTGTTTATCCAAGATTAAACATGGTAAATTAGGTTCTCTACCAATCCGTAAGTACGTGGTGAACAGTTGTCATATCTTTGCCTACCCAAGCTCTGCAGAAGCCAAAATGGCCATCCTTTGCTCTTCCTGGGCCCTGGCAACTACCATGCAGAGACAGGATTCAAAAATGTACAACTGGTTATTCAGCCCAAGACTTCACACTTGATGCAAGTGATCCAAAAAATCAAGAGCAAGTGTAGGACTCAAAGTAGAGCAGCAGCATTCAGGGTTCAGCCCTTGCTGCAGGGTGAGGTCTGGTACCACCAGAGTGGCTGGGCACCTGACCATGCTTGCCACACAAACACCTGTCTCAAGGCTGTATCACTTCACAACAGCTCTATGAGGCAGCAGGTTTTGATTTTCATTTTCTATCCTGCGCCTTGGAAGAGACTCAGTAATTTGTCCAGGGTCCCTTACGTTGTAAAAGGCAGAGCTGGGGCCTGGGAGTGTAGCTCAGTGGTAAGTCACTTGCCTAGCAAGTGCGAGGCCCTGGGTTCCTTCCCCAGTCCTGGGGCAAAAATGGGAAGAACAGAGGCTGCAAAGCCCTGTCCTTTTCCCATGGAGATACATTCTTTAGCCTTCTTTTAAAAATATTCTGGTCAGCAGAATATTGTGATTTTCATTTCAGTGGGTGGACTATCAGGCTCTGCCTGATTTTCTCAACTAGGGAAAACAGTTTCAGTGATCCATAAAACTATTCCATCTCGATTTCTCTCTCTGCCTGTGCCTTTTTAATACTTAAAGTCAGGTTATTCCAACTCCTAGGGCAGGTTGTTTGGGGTAAGGAGAACAGAAGCTAAGCCCATGTCCATATCAGACAGAGAGGGTCTTTATTCAAAATTATATTTTGTCAAATTTGGTCAATTTTTCTCTCTTCCTGTGAGCCCTTTGTTTTTGAAGCCTTTGATTGTGCAGACCCTTGTCATCTTCTCACCCTTCTTTATGTTAAACAGGATCTTTTCAGGCCTGGGAACTTGTCAGGTTCTAGAGGGAAGAGCCACAGTTTCAGATCCTTAAATTAAAAACAGGGAGAAAAATGTTCTCTTCCATCCATCAGAACGCTCTCTCTCTCTCTCTCTCGAATTCGCTTTCTCGTACTTCATCTCTGCTCTTTGTCTGAATAGACTTGACAGAAAAATTATTTGGATGTGTCATGTGCTTGTCATCTCAGGCCAGCAAATTGATGGTTTAATGCAAAATGACAAGGCAGCTCAAGAATCTCATACCAAAACCTACCTCGCTCTACAGTTTCAGGAACAAGTCATCCCACCCGGGAATTTTAAGTAACACTTTGGCACAGATCTCATTTCCTGGCCATTGATTTCTTAGTGAAGACACCAGCTCTGGAAGAGAAGGAGTAGCAGGAAATGTACCATAGTCTCCTGTCTCCAAAGGCAAGACTTTTCCCACCAAAGAAGAAGAGATTTTTCCCCGTCTTCTCCAATGGAAACACATCTCTTTGTCTCTCTGCCTCTGTTTCTTGTAATCTATCTCTTTCTCTTCTTCCCCCCTCCCTTTGCTTTCTTCCTCTCCCCACCAAAAAAAAAAAAAAAAAATGCTCAAAGGAGCTCAAAGTATCCAACAACTCAAAACAATATCAAGGTTCAACCAATTCTGCTTACAGAATAAAATGACCCCATGTTGAATTTTGATGACTCCCAACTTATGACAGAACTTAGGAAACTTAGGATTTTTTTTTTTTTTTTTGCCTTTACAATGGTGTGAATGGGTACCCATACAACCATTTTGTTTTTCACATTCACTGCAGTATTCAATGAATGACATAAGATATTCAATATTTTATTTTAAACTAGACATTCTTTTAGATGATTTTGCCTGTAAGTGTTCTGCGCATGTTCAAAGTAGATTTGGTGAAATCATGATGTTGGGCAAGGCAAGGTGTACTCCAAGCAAAATTGACTTATGGTATTTTCAACTTACATTGGGGTTATGGGGATATAACATGACCGTAAGTTAATTACAACACAGCTGGTTGGCAGAAAGCCTCTCACCTGGGGCAGAGGGGCTCATTCCTGCCACTGTGTGATTGAAGCAAGTCATTTAATTTCTCCAAGTTTCTTCCCCTGTGAAAATGGATGGTGAGAGGTGGGGAAGAACTGAATAATTTAATATTAGTGATGTGCCTGCTTCATGACCTCAGCCTGGGAAATAGGGGCTGCCCACTAGGAACAAAGAACTCATAAGAAACTGTTCTAGAAGTCTTTCCTCCAACAATAGGATGATTATTAGTTTATATGTATAAACTATATTAAACCAGAGATATATGCACATGACAACTAAAAAAGCGAGAAAACAAATCCAATTCCCAGTAGGCTTAGAGTGGGAAGCGCTTGTAAAGATCATGTCTGTCCCCTCATTCCACAGTGCTGGGATCTGAAGTCCAGACAGGCAAGGAGGTAGAGACCTATAGCACCTCACTTGCAATTCATTCCTGGCAGTTGCTACACACAGGAGGCCCAAGGCTGTCTCCCAACACGGGACTCAGTACTGCTTGGCTTGTGAATCATTGTCCCATGAACTTTTTGGCAAATAGAATCTTAGGGATAGAATGATGAATGGAGTCCCATGGTTGCCTTTAAGATGTTAGACAGAAATCTCTCACATGCATTTTTGTGGGTACGGAGGGAAAAACAAGAAGGTAGATCTACTGGGTGTTTCCATTGGAGAAATGGCCCTGGTAAGGACAGCTGAAGGCAATTCCTTGATCATTTTGTATACTACCTTCACCAAGATCTTATCATTTATATATAACATTCTTTCCTTGAAATTCGGGCAGGGGGGAATGTTGTGTCTCATAGAGCCTTAGTTAATCATTATTTGTCACATTGCAAGAAAAATTAATATCCTCAGACATAAATATACTAATCTTTCCAGCTGCTGACCTAACTTAATTCTGTCCCCAGCTCTGAGTGTATCTAAAATCTGTGACAGTTATCATACATCACCGTTAACTGATCTCAAATTTGTCTTTATACATAATTAAATTGATTATTTAACTGATGGATGCATTGCTCACTAGGAGTGTGTATGTTTTAAAAGGAATTTAAAAATCAACAAATAACTTCATGAACAAAATAGTCCTGTAAGTACTAAGTATTGTTTGCCAGGCTTGACATTCAGTATATGGCAGTCCGGAATTGCCTGCAGCCACCAGTTAAATAATTCAACTGTGACACACCCACAGGCAACCAAGAAAGGAGAAGTTCCATTGCCTTTGACATGTGAAGGAAACCAAATCCACGACTGGGACTATAAAGAAGGTAAAGAATTCAGTGTGCTCATTCTTCTAGCAGCTAACTTTTTTTTTTCTACATTATTGGATGCAAACCAAATTATCAGCTAGCTCATGGGCATGTATTTTAATCATATAAATTTTTAGACAACAGAACTATAGAAGAGGATATTTGAGAGGAGAAAGATTTCTTTCTTCATTGTTTCAGCAGATGGGTGCAAGTTTTTAATTCTACACATTTTGGTGCACTATTTTAAGAAATGACTGAATGTATCTAAGTACCTAGCTTTAAAAATGTGGTTACATGTATTTTGAAAACCAAGCCAAGAAATACAAGACCCATAAAATCCTGAAGCATATTAAATGACGGTTCCTTTTTCCTTAATCCACCACCACAAATATCAATTAAATGTAATTATATTAAATAGGTTCCCCTGAGAGCAAATAAAGATTTGCCAGAACACAAATTGCTACCCAGGTGAACAATATATAATTTTCTTGAGTATACAGACAAATACAGATGGTATACTCCAGAATGAAATGCAGCAAATGTCTGTTGACTGTAACCTATACATTGATTTTTTTTTTCTTAGCTACCAAAATGGCAGGGGGCCAAAACCTACAAATAAAATATATGAGTTTTTCTTTCTCTTTTCTTGAATGAGAAGATAAATATTGCATTTTATATTAATAACTGTTAATTAAAAGGCTATTAATCAGAGACAATAATAAATAAATGGACTCTACTAGAAGCAAATGCCAGAAATGAACTTGAAAAAAAAAAAAAACCTTATTTAAACGACTTCCTAAAATTAAAAACAAATGTTTTGCTGAGCTTACTGTGAGAGGAAGAAGTGAATCCTTAAATAGGAAACAGGTAGAAAAAAATGGATTTTTAAAACTATTTTAGGAGCTAATTATTCCACCCCTTCTAAAGTGAAGAGATAGAAAAACCACTGTCCTAATTATAAGAATGAGCTGCTCAGGAGATGTTTGAATTCAAAGATATTAGGGAATATTTATAAAGAAAGTGTTTTTTTTTTTTCTTCTGCAGGAAAAATGAACAAATTTTGTGCTCATGGGCTTTTTTTTTTCATTATATGATATGTAAGGTATAAATTTCTTCTGTCAGATGTTTCTAGGGATGGAAATTTAATTCATTCTTGGTGTGGTATGGAAAACCTTGAAAAATAATCAATTTAAGATTGAATGTGCTGATATGTCAAGTATTTTTAGTCTCTGCCCTTTTTAAAGTCATAAAAATAATTATCTAAAACAGAATCTTGGAAGCAGGGACATTTTCCTTTTCCTATTGCTCATTCCCTTCAGATTGAAATCTCTGCCCCAACCCCTTCACCCCCACCCCCAGGACTAACTTTCATAGTAACAATATTCCTCCTTCAGATCTAGGAAGTGCTATGGGCAAGCAGAAGTTAGGGCTTTTGCATCTACTAGGTTCTCAGCTTCCTCGGCTAGAAAACATCAGAATTAGCCATGAAAAATCCTTCTCCTGGCTGAGTGCAATAACCTGTGATCCCAGCGACTTGGGAGGCTGAGGCAGGAAGATCACAAGTTCAAAGCCAGCCTCAGCAACTTAGCACAGCTCTCAGCAACTTAACAAGACCTTGTATCAAAATTAAAAAAAGAAAGGACTGGGGATGTGCCTCAGTGATTGCACCCAGAGTCAATTCCAGTCCAAAAATGAAAAAAAGAAAAAGAAAAATATCCTTCTATTGGTGATTCTATGATTTTCCATAAAAAGGTCAAATGCTATGACCTCAAGGAGGATCTCATCCTTCATCCTGATGAGATAGATGCCACCATTCTCATGGCTGGCTGTTCATCTGCAATTCCAGGAAAAATTCTGTATGAAACTGGGTTGCGGGGGGACTTCCTCCTTTGCAGAGACACCCACATGCTGCTGAGAAAACCCCCTGGGGATTGGATGACCTGCTTCTGCAGAGTAGATGGTTAAGGAGCAGGGCCAGGGACAGCATGATCATTCTCCCTGACTGATCGACAGGTGGCCACCCTTCTTGCCAGGTCATGTACCCTGGAATAGAGGGGTGGGCAGGTGGATTCCACAAGAACCCCTTTCCCTTCCTCACACCTCTGCCTTCCGTACCCTCTCCCACCATCAATACCCTTACTCCATATTCCCCTCAAAATTTCTTCTCTATATTAGGTATTGCTAAACCCCAAGGTTCTAGATCTCTCTTGCAAATCTTGACAGTCTCTTTAGCACAGGTGAGTAAATTGTAATTATTCTCTATGGCTCTGCTCTGTGGCAGGTGGGAATGTGGGAGGGAGTGTCCATCTTAGGACAAGGCAGGAAAGTTCTGGAAGGTCTTGCATGCAAGGTGACCTCTTCCTTCCTTGACAGGCTTCCTACCCTACTCTACCGTTCTTGCTTTCCATCATCCCTTTCTCCTTCCCTCCCTCCCTCCCTCCTTCCTTTCCTTTTTTCCTCCCTCCCCCTTTCCTTCCTCTCCACCTAACTCACCTTCCCTCCTTCCCTCCCCCTTCCTTTTGTCCCTACTTCCTTTTCTAGAGGACCTCAGAAAGACCCCTCATATTCCACAGATCATGGCACATTATCTACCCTGGCTCAAGGAAGGCTTACTTCATTAGTTAGTTATCCTTGGTCTCCACTTCCTCTCCTCTCTCCTACCCACCCCAGGCAACCATCCTAACATTTGGTAAGAATCTTCTGATTTATGTATGTTCCTATAAAATTCGTAAGTCCTTGTCCATACATGCCTTCTAATTTATCTGAGTGGCATTATACTACAGACCTCATGATGCTTCTTACCATTGTCACTCAGCATGTCATTCTGAATACCTTACCTCTTGCTTCTACCAGCTGCATAGCACTTCCTGTTGTGCCTTCACCTATGTCACCTGGGGATGCTTGAGTAGTCTCTGACTCCACCTACCTTTGACTACAAATAGCACTGCAGTGAGTGTCCTTGAAAGTGTCTCTCTGGGACACATATTCAGGAGTTCAGTGCCTTACTATGACTGAATATTGCCAAGTTACTCTCCAGAGTAACCAAGTGTAACCAAGAGTAACCAAGCTGTGCCAAGTGGACACTTTTGCCCATGGTACATAGGCATTCCTCTACCCGCACCTACCCAACAGCCTCTGGTACTTGATGAAATGTAATTAAGAATGAATACCATGCCGGGCGTGGTGGCGCATGTTTGTAATCCCAGCAGCTGGGAAGGCTGAGGCAGGAGGATTGTGAGTCCAAAGCCAGCCTCAGCCAACTTAGTAAGGCCCTGAGCAATTCAGCAAGACCCTGTCTGTAAATAAAATATTTTTTTAAGTACCAGGAATGTGGCTCAGTGGTTAAGTTCACCAGGGTTCAATTCCCCAAACAAAAGAAAGAAAGAATACCATAATTTATGAAGTGGAAGATAACTTCTCTACATTCTCTGGTCTATTGCTTTCAAAATTCTTCCCAAATTTCAGAAATGATGATATTATATATTTAAGTATACAGGAGATACTTTCTTTTCAGAAAGAATACAATATTATTATTATTAAATTGCAAAAGGAATGAAAAGAAAATTTCACTTTTTTGACCTAATGAATCCCCAAATATTCTCTACTGAAAAGAAATAAGAGATGAGGAAGTCTCTCAAAGAAACGCATTCTGCTCTCTTGGTCTGTTTGGAAGATCTAGTTGGAAGATGCTCCCTGGCTGCCCGTTCACTCATGGATCTAACTCTAGCTTCTCCTGAAAGCACTCCCTGCATGCCAGATCTGCCTGCTTGTCTGCCTGTCTGTCTTTCACCCTGGACTCCATTAGTCGAGCAACGCTTCCTGTCTGATTCCTTGCCTCAGCTGGATCCCAACGCCTAAAATACTGTCTGATACATTCTGATCCTTTAACAGTAAGTGAATTCATAAGTAAGTGAATTGATTTTGGATTGCCAAACCCTAACTCAGGGCCTGATGGAGAGCTTGCATTGAGTCAGTGCCTGAGTCCATCCCACGTTTTTGTCTCCATCTTCCTCTCTGTCCTCTGGGTTCCCCCATTAGTTCTTCATCCTTGAATTTTGCCAGATTCCAGGATGGAGGACAGGACAATCACCAGCACAGCTTTAACTCACTCCAGGATGGGGGCACTAGAAATAGCTCATGCTCACTGAGAAGTCGTGCACCCCAGGGAAGGATCCAGAGGGCATAGCCAAAGAGGCAATACTCCAACTGGTGTGTGTGAGCAGGTCTGTGCGGGGCAGGCAGCCAAGGCACACACCCACCTTCCCTCCTCCTCTCCTTTCCTCCCCTCCAGGCTTTATCCTTCATGACAGTATAATAAAGGGCTGGTTTGAGGCTGGAGGTCCCCTGATTACACACAGATCTATATATGCACATACCAAAGAGAAAACGCATATAATCATATTAAGACAGTTTGTTTTCATATCTATATAGTTTATAGTGATATAAAGTTGACAGTTTCTAGGCACAGTTTTCCCTAACAAGCCTTCCATATTTTTCCTGGATGTGAAAGACTATTTTCACAGCCAGAAAAGAGCACTTGAGAAATTCTTGGGGACTGAGTGGTGCTTCAGGCCGTCTTCCTCGGTTAACACTTCACTGAAGAACTCGTCTTGAGTTGGGTTTCTACCTAATTAAAATCAGCAAGGGAGCCTTTTGGATCCAAGCCATCCCATCCAAACTATTTGGACCAGAGAACTCAGACATTTGATAGCTCAAGCTGAAGTCACTCGCATTACAAATACGATAACACACTGGTGGTGCTGTAGTCTGCTCACTGTTTTCTCTGAAAGTGTCCCATCTCCCTGTGACAAGCTTGGTGTTCACAAAGGGATTTGCAATGGGACACTAACAGTACAAGTTTTAGGACTTTGCTTAGAGACTATTTTAAATAAGGGAGCATGTATGCTAGATTCATGTTCATTAAGAACATATTCCGTCACCCACAACTGTTAGTCTTACCCATTGAACAAGAGATCAAGATTGGTTTTCTTACTGATACACATTTTTTTTTTAAATTGAATCAGTCCTATTGTTAATGCTGGTTCTGCCTAATTAGGTTGAGGATCGTTGTACAGACCTATCTGGGGCCTCTCTTGTCCTATCTCTGACACATTCCAAGAGTCCTATCTCCCCTGGCTTAAGTTCATCTTCTTAAACCCCTTGGGCTCCTTTGAAAAAGGGGCTATGTAGGGGCAAACTAAATAGCTTCCATTTTCAATAAACTAACCCAAACCATTCGAGAACCTTTTATTTAAAACAAAAAGAAAATACATTGGACAAGCAGATTTTTTTTTTTTTTTTTAGAAGAACTCTATTCTTGCAAAAGAAATAGGGTTTTGTATTTCCATGGCACAGAATTTTCTCCAAGTGACCTGAGCCAGTGTGTAATTTTTCCTATAATTGAGCAGTATGAAAACCCTCACAACACTGCATAAAAGTGCTCAGCTTCCCGGGCACTTTGCTTAAGTGGACACACTTAAACTTTTTAGAGAACAAGAGGATGGGTTGTTTTGGGCCAAATGACTTGGGTACATTGGGATGAGTCATAGGATCAGTCCTCCAGCTCTAGATGATTATAGGTGCCCTCTGGAAATGTATCCTTTACGCCAGGACAGAAGTACCCTCTTAAATTATTTCTGGAGCAAAGCAGGGAACATACATGTATGCTATGTGTCCTCATGCTAGACATGGAAGGAAGACTCGAATACTCCGAAACTTCAGTGTGAATGAAAATAATAGCTAATAATTAGTTAACAGTTATCACTCATCTTAGCCTTTTTCATATATCTTCCCATTTAATTCTATCACTGTCCCCATTTTACTCATGAGGCACAGAAATACTTAACAACTTACTTACTCAAAGTTAAACAGTTTGACTCAGGTAATTTGGTTCTGGGGTCTTTTGTTCTTTAAAAAGGACCCTTCCTTCCCTAATACAGATTTCTCTATTGTCTGGGTTAGAAAGCAGGTTTATTTTTGGGGGGAGGGGCATGCCTTTTGTGCTTGATTCTGCTCATACAGATGAATTTGTTCTAAGACTGCCATAAATCCAACACCATGCTGAGCTCCAGGGAAGCTGGGGGGTTGCGGGGATGGTTACTCCAATTTTCATTGCTGTGACAAATACTTGAGGAAAAACAACTGAGAGGAGGAAATATTTATTTTGGCTCATGGTTTTAGAGTTTTCAGTCCTTTCTGAACTGGTGCCATTGCTTTGCACCTGAGTTGAGGAAGAATGTCCTGGTGGAAGGGCATGGTCGAGGAAAGCTTTTCAGCTCCTGGCAGCTGGGAAGTAGAGAGAGAATAAGAGGCCAGAGAGAAGATAAGTCTTCCATGGCAAGACCCCAGTGACCTAACTGCTCCAACCAGGTTACACCCCCTAGTAGACCATTCAGCCATGTGGATTCATTCACTGATGAGGTCAGAACCCCAAGCCCAATCACTTCCCAAAAGCCTCACCTCTGAACACATGAGACTCTGGGGGACATTCCATGTCCAAACCACAAAAGTGGCCTACAGTAGAAATCAGGCCTACCAGGACCTCACAGTCCAGGAAGGAAAGGCTGTAGCAGAGCTTCAAGCTTGTGAGAGTGGGCACATCCTTGGCCACACCCCTAGAAGCAGGCTGGGAAATGTCCCTGAGACTCTCAAAGCCCAGTCTAAGGGGAGCTGATCCCTGCCTTTCTCTCCTCACCAGGTTGGTGACCCTGGAGGTGGGAGGAGCTGCGGAGAGTGGACATGGCCTTCCAGCTGCTGCTCACCTTTTACACCTGAAGCAGGCTCACACCCAAGCAACACCAGTCCAGAGTGGCAATTTTGCAGAATGGCTTCCATTCAGGACGCATCATGGAGAGAAGGAAAAGGTGGGGACTAAAGTGAACTGAGACATTCCAGCTTCAGCAGAAATGAGCCCACTAATAGTATATGTCCTCAGATCCTCAGAAGCAAGGACACAGTCACCTGGCTGTGACTGCACTGGCTCCCAGGTGAGGACAAGGCCTCTATGGTCACCACCTGTCCATTATTCTGGTGAGTAATTGCACTGACTCCGACAGCATCAATGTTCTCAAGGTTTCTCCAGAACATACCCTGAATGGGAGCAAGGTCTGCATCCCACTGCCTGCCTGCCTGTCCCTCCTCGGGCCTCTCCTAAAAGCAAATCTGAGTCTGTTTCAAGAATTTCAAAGTAAACATGTTTAATCTACCAGAGCTCGTTTATAAATATGAAGCTATCATTTAAAGTGTGCCTGAGATAACATGTGAGGAGCAGGACTTCATACAAGGACTCAAAAAGATGAATATTGATATATTTATAAAGCAAGTCTTCTTAAAAGTTTTTTTTTTTCTTTCTTTTTTTTAATGATTCAACCTCCAGCCCCATCCTTTCCCTCAACTTGTCTCATTTTAAGTCAAGTTTCTCCCCTTGCCCTCGCCCCCACCCAAGGGAAGTATTTATTGTGTGTATGCTGCCTATGCTTATCTGGAAGCTTATCAGCAGAATTCTCTCCAACAACTAAAAATGTGTAGGACTCATCTGTGTTGAACCAAAGTGGTTCCGTAAATGTTTGGGCTCTCCACCACCCCTTCGTTTTGGCATTCTGTGGGTCCATGTCTCCCTTGGGCTCCCAATGAACACGCAAGCTTGCTGCTGACAAGAAAAAAAAAAATACTATTTAAATTACACATCGGAGCTGGAGCAAGCATCCTGAGTCACAGCTCCGACCCATAGGAACGCAGGCTTCAGGGAGACACATCGGAACTGACAGTTCTTTAAGGTAAAGAGTTCGACTGACTGCAAGGCGGGGTTTTGTGGAGGCCAGTAATTCCCACTGTGCCTCACAGGAGTGGGGGCACATTTGTTCTCTGCTGAGGAAATCCCAGTATCCACCTTTTAGCACCACAGAATCTTCTCTCCCAGGAGCATATCAAATGTCCCTCCAGTTTCCACGGCCGAGTTTAGAGCTCTGCAAACTATGTGTTTCACACAGGCTGTTGCTGAGCACGTCGAATGATTCTCTCCCTCTACGACATTTCAAGTCAGGAATGGATTCAGTTTGGCATGAAAGAGGTTAAAAAGAACCTCTTTTTGATCTTGCTTTTTTTGTTTGGTTTGGTTTGGCCCCATCTTATCTAAGGCAGTGAAATAATAGATCATCATTTGCTGGCATGTTGGGAGATGGAGAAAAATAAAATAGCTACAGGTCATTCCTTCCACATGCCCAGGTGCATAGCCCAGCATCTGGTTCATGCAGATGCTCAAGGACATTTTAGGAAGTCATGCTTCTACCTCCATGCCTGGCCTTTAGTTTACCCTATTCACCTGGGCCACATGAATCTCAGGAAAGGAGAGAATTTCCTCTGCATATTGGCAGACCAGGAGAGAGGCCAACACAAGTGCCACACTCCTGATGCAGTATTATTATGTCACCTTCCACTTGGCATTTTGAATGAAATGTTTTGCATCTCACTTAACACTCTCATTCTGTATATCAGGGTTTGAATGCAGATTCTGTCTGTTTCCTGTATTTCCAGCCCTGAAGCTCTTCTTGTACAATAGTACAATTAATAAATATTTTCTAGTGAATGAATGAATGTATGTTTAATAACTCAGATGAGCATGAGAAAGATTTTTCTCCACTGATTTAAGAAGGCAGGCATCCCACAGAGGGGCACCATCCCCTGAGGATAAAGGCAGGTGTTGGCCTCGCCTCTCTTTGTCTTTTTCCCAGAAGCTCTGCTGGGAAGGTTTCTTGGGAAGCTGCGCATGCGCTGGGGAAGAGCTTAAGTGGAAGGACAAGAGTGTCCTATTCTAACACTCACCATCAATGTAAGGGATGACTTTAAACATGAATATGCTTTCATTATTTTCTTAAAGCTCTCCTGGACAGAGCTGTTCAGGAGCCTGTGTCTGTTAGAGAGAATTTATCAAAAGGAAAAAGAATGAATCATTCAAAATTTTCTGGAAGATTTCAAAATAAATATGAGTCTCAAAAAATTAACCCAAGATTCCTTCTGAAGATGAAGAAAGCAAATGCATTTTTAATAACAGTTTCTTATTGCTCAATGCAATCCTGTTATCCTCCTCCTCATCATCATTATTAGGTACTGTGGATTGAACCCTAGGCACTTTACCACTCAGCTATATCCCCAACCCCTTTTACTTTTCATTTTAATAGCCTTCCTATCTGGTATAAGGTGATATTTAATTGTGATTTTAATTTGCATTTCCTTATGATTACTGATGTTAAGTGCCTTTCATTGAAATGATGGCCATTTGCATTTCTTTGGAGAAATGTCCGTTGAAGTTCTTTGTCCTATTTTTTGATTGGATTGATTTTTGCAATGTTGTTTTCCAACGTTTTGGAGCGTAATCTATGACTTGTCAGTGTTTTCTCCCATTGCATAGGTTGCCTCCACCCTGTTGATTATTCCCTTGGCTCTACAGAAGTCTTTCCCTCCTGGTTATATATCCTCTGCCACCACCACCACCCTCCCCACCAGCCAAAATCCTGAATCAGGATCTTGAAGATATTAGAAGTCCTATGTTCAGCCAGGCGCGGTGGCACACGCCTATAATCCCAGCGACTTGGGAGGCTGAGGCAGGAGGATCGCGAGTTCAAAGCCAGCCTCAGCAACTTAGCAAGGCCCTAAGCAACTCAGTGAGACCCTGTCTCTAAATAAAATACAAAATAGGGCCGGGGATGTGGCTCAGTGGTTAAGCGTCCCTGGGTTCAATCCCCGGTTCCAAAAAAAAAAAAAAAAGAAGTCCTATGTTCATTGCAGCATTAGTCAAAATAGCCAAGGTATGGAAACAACCCAGATGTTCATTACTAGACAAATAGGTAATGAATATGTGGGGTACACACACCACATATATCTATAATACCAGAATATTGTTCAGCCTTCAAAAAGAAGGAAATCCTACCATTTGCAACAACATGGGCAAAGACACTATGTTAAGTGAAATAAGTCAGTCACAGAAGGACAAACACTTCATGATTCCACTTGTTCGAGGTATGTAAAATAGCCAAACTTACAGAAGCAGAAATAGAATGGAGGTTACCAGTGGGTGGAAATAAGGAGATATGGGGACTATTAACAGGCATAAAGTTACAGTTACATGAAATGAAGAAGTTCTAGAGATCTGCTGTGGAACATAGTGCATGCTCAACAACACACATTAAAAATTTAGGAGGGTAGATCTCACCCTAAGCGTTCCTCCCATTCACACACACACACACAAAGTTGGGGACACACAAATATATATTTATTACTTTGACTTTGGTGATGGTATCATGGATATATGCATATGTCTAAACTCATGTGAAGTTTTTTATATCAAAAATTCTCTAACCTTTCATCTCACTCCAGTCAGAATGGCAACTGTTAAGAATACAAGCAGCAATAAATGTTGGCGAGGATGTGGGGAAAAGTGTACATTCATGCATTGCTGGTGGGACTGCAAATTGGTGAAACCACTCTGGAAAGCAGTATGGAGATTCCTCAGAAAACTTGGAATGGAACCACCATTTGGCCCATTTATCCCACTCCTCAACTTATACCCAAAGGACTTAAAATAAACATACTACAGTGATGCAGCCACATCAATGTTTACAGCAGCTCACTTCACAGTAGCTAAGCTATGGAACTGTTCTAGGTACCCTTTGACAAATGAATAGATAAAGAAAATGTGGTATATATACACAGTGGAATATTACTGAGCTTTAAAGAAGAATGAAATGATGGCATTTGCCAGTAAATGAATGGAGCTGGAGAATATCATGCTAAGCAAAATAAGCCACTCCCAAAGAACCAAATGTTTTCTCTGATATGTGGTTGCTAATTCACAATAAGGGGGGCTAGGGAAGAATAGAGGTATTTTGGATTAAACAGAGGGGAGTGAAAGGAGGAGAGGGAGTATGCGGGTAGGAATGATAATAGAATGAATCAGACATTATTACCCTATGTGCATATATGATTACACAATGTGGGTAACCCTACATATCATGTATAACCAGAAGAATGCGACGTCCTACTCCATTTATGTCTGATGAGTCAAAATGCATTCTACTGTCATGTATAACTAAATTGAACAAATTTTAAAATGCAAAAATAGTGTTAAATGAAAATATTCTCAGTTTAAGCTCTTTTGTGAGTCTTTCTTGTGGTAGTATCCTAGGGAGACCCAGAAGAGGCAAGGAAACACAAGCTTTACGTCTGCAGCTGAGGGACACGGAGCTGAGGGAATTAAAACAACAGCAAACCCATCGCAAGGATGGAGAAGCTGTGGAGGAAAAATGGCCCTGGAAAGAAGCAAGAGTGGAAGAGGAGATCCCAAAGAGATCACTGACCTTGGGGTGGAGGAGAGACACACTCATCCACACTCTCAACACACACTCACACTCACTCACACTCACATTCACACACACACTCATGCTCACTCACACACACTCACATACACACACTCACACATACACAGAGAGAGAGACACACACTCATTCACACTCTCACACACACACTCACACTCACAGAAAAATGAAAAGACTCAGAGAACCGCAGCCAGGAAGAGGTTATTTTAAGCCAGATGCTTAGAGAAGGAGGAGTCTGTGGTGGAAGCTCAGAGCCCTAAAAATGGGCTTTTGAGTCCAACTGTCATTGAAGTTGTTTTACAACTGCCTCATACAAGGCCACAATTTCATGGCACTTGACGGCCTCAGAACGCATCTTAGAGCTGACCTCTGACAGCTAACCATGAGCCGCTTTTATTCACCAAGCCTCTCTACTCAGCATCTGCACAAAGTGGCTCTTGACTTGGCCTTGACTGAAAGAGCGAAAAGCGCAGTGATTAAGAAGAAAAAGGAATGTTCAAGTTTTTATAAGCGGGGCACCTCAGCTCCCTCTCCCTGTTAGATTTTCATCATCACTTTTATAAGTCAGGGACAGAAACAAGGAAGACAAAGATTTCTGCACAGAAGAAGGAGGGGGAGCTAGTTAAAGGGAGGTACTTGTACTATGGAGCAAATCTACAAAATTAAGTGATTTAAATATTATGACAACATGTTTCCGTGAACTCATACTCACTTTAAAGGTTCTATGATCACCGAGATAGATGAGGTGGGAATCCAAGGGTGATATTAAGCTGAGTAAATTAATGTTCCCTTGAGGTTTGAGTGTTTCCAAGGACTTCTGCTGACTGTCACAAAATTTGCCCCTTTCTTTTTAAAAATAGTGAAGGGACTGGGGATGTACCTCAGTGGTAGAGCATTTGCCTAACAGGCAGGAGGCCCTGGGTTAATCTCCAGCACTACAAATAAAATAAATAATATAAAATAAAATAAAATAAAATAAAAAGATAATAAAAGCCTAGCATGCAGAAGGCCCTGGGTTTAGTCCCCAGTACTGCAAATAAAATAAAATACTGACCATGTGCATTTTTATTGATGATAACAATAACAATTCTTCTGTTTATTCATTTGCCCTAGCCAAAAAAACTCTCCAATTAAAAAGAAAACATAATCCTAAACCATTTGCATAAAGATACTCAGTATTTAATGCAAATGATAGATGGGAAAGGACCTTAGTTGTGGCCCACCCATGATGGAGAGCTGGTGAGGTGATGAGACAAGATCTATCACCATTCCTTCCAGGACAGGGAAAAAGCAAAATATGAAACAACCATACAGGCAGGTGGAGAAACTTGCTGAAAGGAGGGGCTGAGGAGCTGCTGGGAGAAGAAGCATGGGGTTCCTGTAGAGGCCAAGGTCAGGAAACTTTTGGTTGTGCTAGTCCTCCCACCTCAGGTCATCAGGACTCCACACCCAGCACGAAGCCACTGACACTGGCCTAGCCTAGACACCCCATGCCAGCAGGGCCAGTCCCCTGTAGGGACCTGAACACAGTGCATGCCTTCTCAGCTTCACTCTGCTCTCCCAGGATGAGGTTCCCAGCTCCACCTCTGCACAGGAGCCTGCCAGGACCTCCAGACCTCCCAGCACACATGCACCCCTTCCTTCTCTGATTTTCTCCCAGACCCAGAGGCTGACCTGTAATACTCCCTCTCCTGCTGCCTTTTCTCTTGCTCTATATAGCTCTCCATCCAGTTCAAGCATTTTGCTCTCCCATTTCTAAACTAGGAAGATGGGCTGTATCCCATACATTTTGTTGTTTCCGAGGCTTTAGCCCAGGACTGAGTTGAATTGATACCAAGTGAACAGGGGGCAGGATGGGGACACAAAAGCAAATCCCTTCTCAGACACATACCTGAACTCTTCTGCTTTCCTAAGCCTACAGAGAAGCCTCCCCACCATTTGCCCTCTCTCCTCAGATGGTTTCAAACCATAGCATGTGAGCAAGTGAGAATTCATTAGAAGAATAACATCAGTCTGGAATACTTTTCTCCTAACGAATGGAGGCTTTCTCTCTCTTTGATACCTCCTGATTTTAAAAATTGCATGGAATTTTCAAGAAAAATACAAGAATGAGTGGCCTATCCAAGTCAGTTTCTGAATCTTAGAAATTCTGTATTGTCTTTATCCTTGGTTTTTTTGTTTGTTTGTTTGTTTGTTTGTTTTTGCAGTGCTGGGGATTGAACCCAGGTCCTTGTGCATGTGAGGCAAGCACTCTACTATCTGAGCTATACCTCCAGCCCTAGCCATTCTTTACTCATTAAAAATATCTAGTTACTGGTGGCCGCATAGGACACTATGATAAGTGTTTGGTGTCCATTGATGGACAAAATATGTGTGGTTGCTACCTGCATGGAGCTGGTTGTTACTATACAGGACAGATTTTAAATACATAAATTAAAAAAATGCAAATGGGGGAATTATTTGAGGTGTGAATTCCATTTCAATGAGACCCCTAAAAATAAAAATCAAAAAACGCAGAGACTATGAAGGGGTCCATGGGTTAGGGTCACCTATTCCTACTCTATGTTCTAACCCAGTGTGCAAGCAGAGTTAGTGTCTGCATCTCCTAACATGATACCCTGCAGGCCCTAGGTGCCTTTTAAAATATCTATGGCCCAGATGAAATGCGGTGAGCATTTCTTTGTGGAACATTCTGGAGAACACAGGAAACACAAAACATTTAGCTGCTACCTCCTGTCACAGATGTTCTGGTTGCTGTGAACTTGTCTAATTGGTTTGGCTCCTCCAGGGGCCCATCCCTTTTGCCTTCTTCTTGGGGCTAATGTTAATCTTCAATGGCTTCATTTTCCACTCTGGTGAGTCATCCATCCAGTCTAAGGATGGAGAATGTAAGTCATTACTTTCTTCGTCTTTGCAGATAATTTGATACCGTACACGGTCCTTTCGAATGTTTCTTCTGTATTTATATCTTGGCAAAGGCACACTACATTGTTTGCAATTCTTCTATTCTCATTGCCAGATTTTTCTGGAAAAATCAAAGAAAATAAGATGCAGGATGTATCAGGCCACAACTCCTTGGATCCCTGGCTTTAGGGTTTTTCCCATTCCCCCACACACCCTTTATTGGCTTCAAGCAAGCTTTCTCTCTTCTCTTCTCCTCTCCTCTCCTCTCCTCTCCTCTCCTCTCCTCTCCTCTCCTCTCCTCTCCTCTCCCCTTCCCTTCCCTTCTCTTCCTTCTCTTCTCTTCTCTCCTCTTCTCTTCTCTTCTCTTCCTTCTCTTCCTTCTCTTCCTTCTCTTCCTTCTCTCTCTCTCTCTCTCTCTCTCTCTCTCTCTCTCTCTCTCTCTCTTTCCTGATAATGCTTCTGAGGATACACCCTGGAGACTCCCAGGGTACACAATCTACAGCTGAGGCTTCTTGAAAACATACTAATCCCCTTCCTCTTTCACACCCCGAAAATTAAACATTCCCGAAAAACTTTTCTTCAAGGTGAGACTGACTGGCTTGATCTCTGACAGGTTTTTCACTTGTGTTGACATGAGAAGCAGAGAAAAATTAGGTGCTCTGCAACAGGCTAAGAATGCAAAGAAAGGAAACCTCTAATCTAAACCAGTCCAGAATTCCAAGGTTTTGGACATGTCCTACACTCTGCAAATTGCTAGAGGTAACTCCCCAAAACAAGAGGGGATTGCTGGACTTCCAGAAGATAAATTAAGTTACCATTTGCTGCCCGGTGCAGCATTGAAGGGAGAGCCAAGTCAATCATCACAGGCATGAAAGTGTCCCTTTGATGAGAGTTATTTACTAACATCTAACAGAAACTACATTAAAACATAAGCCTTGATCCTTGAGTCAGAGTAAAACTTTGTTTTCTTGACATGGATTTGAATGTTTTCACTATAGTTAGCATGACCATGCAGGAAAATATTGACATTGTATTTGTCTGCTTCTTGTCAGTCATATACCTGAAATCTTTCCTCCAAATTACCGTTTGACTCAGACCTATCAGTGGGCAGCATTGTATCTTGATTTCCCAGTGCATCTATTGACAATTCCCAACTATAAGAAGAGACTAATACATGCTGAATAGAGAGAACTAAATGGGGAGTTTCCATCATTCCCTAAATGGAATGCCAAAAACCTAATTGAATACCATATTTGATTCAATTTTTGCAGAAACAATTATGTTGACAATTTGACAATCCAGTCACAGGTTTGCTGATGAACTGTGAAGGAAAATGTTCATTTCTTTATATCACATATACACAGGCAAAGGATGTAACTTTTCAGCATAGATTTTAAAGGACCCACTAATTATATTATTGATATTAATATAGTAGGGAACCTTATCAAGGACGTGAGCATCCAAATGGATTTTCTTTTTCCTATCAATTTTGGAATTTGACAGAATGCAAGATATTGATCTAGGAGATTAGCTCAGTTAGATAAATATGTCTTCTTTACTATTCTTTCCTGACACAAACCCAGAAGGTGATGCTGTTATGTGTAGTGACTAAACTAAAGGTGATATATTTTGTGGCTTAAAGGAATACCTTATATTTTGGAAAACCAGGTATGTCATTAGCCTTGATGATGGAAGCAGTCTAGACAGAAATGCAAAAACTTTAGGAATCAAAATGGAGTCACTTGTGTCAACCTCAACAACAACAAAATGTTAATAAAGCTGGAGGTTATAAAGGAAGGGTTCCTTTGCATGACCTCTTAGAGTAACTATCACAAAAGACTCTGCCAGTACTGCCAGCTCACACAGAGGTCACTACAACCTAATACAAATAGTACTTCTACAAGGACATCTTCTCAGCAACTGTCTGTTCAGCTTTGGCTGGATGCCACTCTTGTTTTTTATTTTTATGGCCAAGGATCACTTCAAAATACCTGATGTAATCTTCCTAACTTTTGTCTTTAAAAATTTCTCCTTGCCCAATCTCTTTCAATACCCCCACACTTCACCATGGCCCATGCCTGCCACCACAATGCTCAGCTACTCCTATTTCAATATTTGGCTATCCCCAAACTATTCCTTTTTGTTCAATTATTATATTATTATAGCATTCATTAGCCTTTGGAGAACCTCCCTCTGGATTTCTCTTAGGCTGATGCTTGTCATCTCAGGTCAATGGACACTCTACACTTACCTGCAATTCAGAACCAACAAAGGAGGACCTGAATTACATTAAGTGTCAAACATGAATGGCCAAGGTAGTGCGGTGGCCATTGTTCTCTGGAGTTTAGATCCTATTTCCTCTTAACACAAGTTGAAATCTTAAACCCTCAGACCTGTGAATATGACCTCATTTAGAAATAGGGGCTTTGCAAATGTAATCTCATTAAGATGAGGACAGATTGGATTGGGATGGGCCTTAATCCAATGAGTGGTGTTCTTATAAGGAAAAGGAAATTCAAATACACAGGCATGTAGGGGAGAAGGCCAGGAGAAGACAGAAGCAGAGAATGGAGTGGTCACCTACAAGCCAAGGAGACCCAAAGATTACCTGAAACCAGCAGAAGCAAGAAAGTAGGAAAAGATCCTAGAGCCTTACTTGAGATCATGGCCCTGCCCCTATCTTGACTTCACACTTCCAGCCTCCAGAACTGTGAGAGAATAAATTCCTGTCGTTACAAGCCACCCAGTCTACAGTACCTTGTTCTGGAAGCTCTAGAAAACAAATGCTGAAATTCTTCCATTTCAGTTACTTCATCTCTAAACCTAGTTTTAGCTTCTGCTGTGTTTGTCCATCAAGATTTGAAGGTTTCTTTTTTATTTTAAAATATGTTTCTAGAAACAACAACAGGTTTTGTTGAGGACTTTGCACTGAAATATTTGCATACCAGGGGAAAAGAAAGGAAATGCTTCATGTGTGTTTTAATGTGTTGCTCTTGCCAAAATACAATGAATATTCAGCAGTGATAGGACAGTTAAATTGAATCTAATTGTACAGTAGAAAACCTGGAGAGAAGGAGCTCTCCAGCAGCCTGGCCCCCACAGGCAAGTGGACACAACTCTCTAACTACAGAAAGAAACTCCTTCTCCATGAATTGCTTCTGGAGGGCTGCTCTGAACATTAATAGAGGTGAGTTAGGTGGACTGACAAAGGACACAGGATCTGAATCCTCTTCATAAGATGATCCTATCTATGAACAATGAGGGTTAAACATGATAACAGAGTATCCAAGGCAAAATGAAGAAAAATTATTATTAACTATAAGGATACTTAAGGAGGTCTCATTGTAAATCAGTTTGAATCCCTTGTGAAAGGAAGGAAACTTTAGGAAAACATATGAAGTATATCCAGGGGGTAAAATTTACTATTTCTTCTCTTGGTACTCAAATACTCTCTCACATTCCTGTATCCTGGCTACAAATTTATACCTCATGTCCTATAACCATTGCTAACCCTGGCTTGCACCAATACCTCCAACATTAGCTATTGACCTATTGGCAATGATCTGGACTTCAAAGTCTTGTGTTTATCTAACAGAAACCAATGAATTGGAAAATCTATCATGGCAGGGCCTAAGGCTAAGCCAAGAATACATTTTACCTAGGTGCATTCTTTACAATCACCCATAAATTAGCTGATACTTTAAGGGGCTAAAATTTAAAAAACATAAAGCAATTCTTTTGAAAACCAGTTCTTGGAATTAAGACACAAATGCTATGTTGGAATGTGACTGGTTTTAGACATGACATCTCCACAGGCTGATGGGTTTGGCCAAGTGAAACCTTGTGGAATGACTGTTCATCTTTGCCAAGACAGCACCCCTCTGGTGCTGCAAATAAAAGCCCCTGGAGTCCTCTGTCTAGAATGTGTCAGCTGCTGTGGTTGCTGGGAACTCCTTGACTGGGCAAGAGAGACTTACCACTTCTCAGGGGCCCACAGACCACCAGGGGGTGCACACCACCTCCTCTCGACTCTCTATGTGCTATATCATGCCTCCTTTGCCTCCCTGCCCTGGGTTGGGGACCTTCTCCCCACATGCTGCTGGGACCTTCTGTTTTACTTACACAAGGTGATTGTGTGATCTCTGTATAACAAACTGTATTTAGAAGCAGAGAACCTGCACTGTGGCTGTAATTCCAGGTCTGGAGTTAAGAGAACAGGTGGTAAGTTTAATTGTATGAACCTTCCTTTGTAATTTTTTTTATTTTGAAATTATTTTGAATTTAGAAGTTTTAGGAATAGCAAAAGCTATTCCTAAAAGAAGTTTTAGGAATAGCACCCAACATACAAGGTACACCCCAAGTGTTAGCAATTGTTTATTTTATCCACTTGCACTATCTCTCTGCATGGGTCATGTGTGTGTGTGTGTGTGTGTGTGTACAATCAGCCCTTCATAGCTTACAGTTTTGCATCTGTGGATTTAGCCAACTTCAAATAAAAAATGTTCTAAAAATAATTGGGTTTTTACTGAACCCATACAGTTTTGGGGTTTTTTGGGGTTTTGTTTGTTGCCTTACTGTTATTCCCTAAACAATACACTGTAACAACAATTTACATGCCACTGATTCTGTATTAGGTATTGTAAGTATCCCAGAGATGATTTAAAGTGAGAATGTGCACAGGTTATATACAAATGCTACATTATTTTATACAAGTGACTTGAGTATCAAGGACTTTTACATTGGTCAAGACATGGTGGAGTAGGATTACCCAAAACCAATCCTCAATGGATACCAAGGGATGACTAGACACCTCTCTCTATATATGTAGACACATGTGTGCATGTACATATGTATGTGTATATATATATATATATATATATATATATATATATACTTATATATACACACACACGAACATCTGCATTATTTCCTGAACCATTTGAGAGTAACATGAAGACCTATGTTCTTTTAAGACCAACACATACATTCGTGTTGGCCCTAAACATTTCAGTGTGTATTTCTTAGGAACAGGAATGTTCTCTTATACAACTACAATACATTTTCCAAAACACAAATACTTAAATTTGATGTAATGCTATTCTCTAATCCATAGTCCATTGTAAAAATTTGTCAAATGTCCCTAGAAGGTACTGTATAGCTAATTGTTCTCTGGTCCAGGACTTGATCCAGGAACACACTCTGTATCTGGTGGTCACGTCTCCTTGGTCTCCTTGAGTCAGGAACATTTCTCAGCCTGTTCTTCTTGACCTTTTCAGGTTGAAAAATTCCAGGCCAGTTATTTTACAAATGTTCCTCAAATCAAGCCCTGATGTAGGGGTTAATCTCTAAAAAATTGGGGTTGACTTTGGTGGTAATTAAATTCAGATGTTATATGGTGGAAACGTCACAGAGTAATGCCACACTCTTGCTATGAGTCCTATCAGGATGCATATGCTGCTGTCCCATAAGGTGACACCCACCACATTTCTCCACTGTAGACTACCTGTTTCTCCCTATATAATTAGTAAGTAATTTGTGGGGAGACACTTTGAGATCATGAAAGCATTTGCTCTTTCTCAAACTTCCATCCACTAGTTTTAACATCCACTGTTGATTTTCCAAGTCCACCATTCCTTCTGTTTTTTTCACATAGCATTCTACTTTTTCCTGTTACTTTTATTATTGTTGTTGTTATTGCTATTGATTCTATAACTATTAGCTGTTTCTTTGTCTTAGTGGTTTACTTGTTCATTGTGGTTTTACTCTTAAGTATTTGTCCCAATAACTGTAATGTCTAAAGTAATGGAATTATTTTGGCTATTTTTTAATTGTTTTTTCTTGTTTTGTTCTGTTTTGTTTTGTTTTGTTGGTACCAGGGATTAAACCCAGTGGGGGTGGGGGGAGGCTTAACCTCTGAGCCACATCTCTAGCCCTTTTTATATTTTATTTAGAGACAGGGTCTCGCTGAGTTGCTTAGAGCCTCACTAAGTTGCTGAGGCTGGCTTTGAACTCACAATCCTCCTGCCTCAGCCTCCCAAGCCTCTGGGATTACATGCCCCAGTGATTGGTTTATTTTTAAATAAACACTTGAAGTAAGATACAATTGACATACAAAAAAGCTGTGCATATTTAAAAATACAATTTAATTGGTTTGGAGGTAAATATGCATCCAAAAGACCCATCACCACAATCAATGCCACAATCGTTTCCATAGGTTCAAAAATTTCCTTTAATCCTGTTAATTTATTTTTATTTTAAAAAACATAAGACAAATTAATTTGTGGCAAGAGCACTTAATAGATTTACCTTCTTGGCAAATTTATAAGTATTCAATACAGTATTAACTATATGATCTATGTTAGACAACAGTTTCCCAGAATTAACTCTCTTTTTGACTTGCATCACTATGAACCATGGATTTTTATTATTTCAATGTGTTATAGGCCATTACTATCAATACTTATGATTATGCTTAAATTGACCCAGATGGCCAGTACACTCCCCTGTCCTTAATATGTGTCTCCATTAATCTTTATTTCCTTACTTTCTATCAGAATAAAAGGTCTGTGCGTACTTCTAACACAAAAATTTACAGGTTTGCCTTAGCTATGGCCACAGACAATACCATTGGGATCAACCTCCCTGTTGCATGTCCTTGTCCTGGAAGACTTATGGAAGAAAGGGAAAGTTCTCTACCAGCTGGGGCAGCTCATTCTGGCATCTCACATCCTACAAAGCTGTGGGTGAACATTTGGGGATAGAAGCCTCTGCATGGGCTTAAGGATTGGTGTCCAGCAAGTAGAAGGAGAATGGGCTCATTCCTTCCATTTATTATTATTTCTCCTCCTCGTCCTCCTCCTCCTCCTCCTCCTCCTCCTCCTCCTCCTCCTCCTCCTCCTCCTCCTCCTTCTTCTTCTTATTGTGCCAGGGATTGAACTCAAGGGCACTTAACCACTGAACCACATCCCCAGCCCTATTTTGTATTTCATTTAGAAACAGGGTCTCACTGACTTGCTTAGCACCTCACTGCTGCTGAGGCTGGCTTTGAATTTGCAATCCTCCTGCCTCAGCCTCCCGAGCCGCTGGGATTACAGGCGTGCACCACTGCACCCAGCTATTAAAGCATCTTTGAATGTCCTCGGTCATAATTTTGTGGTAATTCTTCTACTCCTGCTATCCAGAATAGATGTGGAAAAAGAAAACAAAACTCAGATTCAGAAAGCATCAAGGATCTTAGATACACAGTGTCTGTGCCTCAGCCACCAGTGTGGTGACTGTATTATATCAAGCATCTCTATGAACATGGGTAGGTTTTAGAGTGAACTGCACCTGAAATCTCAGATCCTCTCAGTTAACCCACAAGTGTAATAGGATGGAGAAGACCTGAACCCTGAAGGAAATGTGGAGAGCAGTTTATATTTCAAGCTCAAAATCTAAACCCCATGTCCCCATCACAAAGGGTAAAGGTGGTTAAATTATTCTTCACTCATAAAAAAAGAATGTTAAAAGATTTATTTTAACCTCTAATCCCTCCTTAGGTCCTAAAGGAAGATTGATGGTGTGAGTGGCGGATCTAATTCTATTGCAATTCTCCTAGACTTAAGACCACATATTTCTAGCAGATTACATGATTGTAGTGTATTAATCATAATATAGACCTTCTCTTTGGAGGCAACAGCTCGGCCCTGGAAAGCTTATTAGCTTGCCCTAATGAAAGGAAAATGTAATAGTAAATCCCAGATTCAACTAGAAAATCAAATTCCATCAAATTGTAAACAAATTGCCTCAGGGACTTCATAGATGGCCTTAAATTTGAGTTTGCCAGATATAGCTCTAACCTCTGAAAGTGGGAAAGCACAATATCCCATATCTACACACATGATGACAGGCTTGAAAAAGGCATAAATTATACCCATAATCACCTTGATTTAATCTTTGGGGCATGGTTAGACTGAGCAAATGAAGTAAGGCTAAAACATTTCCTCACCTACCTCAAAACAAAGTAAGCCCTTTTATTTTGGCAACAGACATTAATTTTATGGTTTGGTTGGGCATCATCACCCTCACCTCTCCACTTACACAAGAATTTCCCCTCCACTAAAACCCAGAGAAGGGTGGGGTTTTCTACAGGCCACGAGAACGATGTGGTCCAAACTCACCACATGTTACCTTCTGCTGTTTGGAAATGTGGAGACTTTAAAAGCACTTTAGAAATAAATGTGTTAGCATTTGGAAAGTTAGTCTTCATGGAATATAGAAGGGGTTTCCTGGCACACAAAAGGTGTCTGATAAAGTCTGTTCCAGACCAAAGCTCCAAATTAAGTATTTGAGAATGTCATCCAAAAAACAAAACAAAAAAAAAATTAAACCAAATAGTTGGCAAAAACACAGTTGAATCGTGAAACTGGACACCAAGCTGCCAAATCTCAAAGAATACTCTTAGGTATAATTTACTAAACCAACTAAATAAGAGGCAGCCATAAATTACAGATGAATGCAGATGTTGGTGGACTCTCGAGTCACCTCTAAACCTATTAAAACTTTAAACACACTGGTGCCTGAGAGCCTGAAAAGCTGAAAAGAGTGTATTGGTGAGCAGCATGCAGAAGACGTGTGCGTGGAGGGATCCTAAGCACTACCCTCTGGTCCTGAGAGTATCTCAGAAAATAAAAAATGAAAAATGCCTATGGAAATCACCCCACAATATCTGTTATGGTTTGGATATGCAATGTTGCCCAAAAGCCCACGTATGAGACAATGTAAGGGTGTTCAGAGGTGAAATGAGAGTATGAGAGTTGGAACTTACTCAGGGGATCCCACCATTATAGATTATTGGCTGGTAACTGTGGGCAGGTAGGGTGTGACTGGAGGAGATAGGTCACTGGGGGAGTGCCGTTGGGGTTTTTATTTTTTTCCCCAGGGAACGAAGCTCTCTCTGCTTCCTGGTGGCTGTGTTCTGAGTTGCTTTTCTCTGCCACACCCTTCCATCCTGGTGGTCGGCCTCACCTCAGGCCCAGAGCAATGAATTCAGCCATCTATGGACTGAGACCTCTGAAACCTTGATTCCCAAATAAACTTTTCCTCCTCCACATTGTAATTGTCAGGTCTTTGGGTCACAGCAATGAAAAAAACTGACAAAAACAATGTGTCAGTGGAAAATGTAAATTGCTCCAAGACCAAAAGTGCCAACAGGGCTGTCAAAGTCACAAAGATTTCAGGGGTTTTCCAAAACAAAATACCTGCAATGGGGACTTACTTTAAACATAATTCTACTTAAGCTAATGCATGAAGGAAAATAAATCTCAATGTTAGGTTAGGAAGCTAGTTTCTGCACTTCCACTCTGAGAAGATGAAGCCTCATCACAAGGAGGAGAGGTAAATACTAATTTTATAGTTTGAGGGCCCTTCCTCAGCCTTGGATATCCTCGGATATTAAGACATGGCTCCTGTGTTAGTCCTTTTCCTGTAACTATAACAAAACACCTGAGGTGAATACTTTCTTTTTTAAAAAAGAAAAAGAGGGTTATTTAACTCACAGTTCTGGAGATTCAAGGACATGGCTCCAGTTTCCACTCAGCTCTGGTGAGGACCTCATGGCAGATGGCATCCCAATGGTCGAAGCTGATACTAGATGGAGCAGTCACATGGCAAGAGGGGAAGCCTGAAGGTTGCACTAGGCCAGACTTGCTTTTTGTAACAATTTCCCCTCAAGAACTAACCAGGAATCCCATGAGAACTATGTAAGTCTCTTCCAAGGGCTTGCCTCCAGTGACCTGAACACCTCCCACTAGGCCCCACCTCCTCTTATTGCCATGCTAGGGATCAGGCTTCCAGTACACGAACCTAGCAGTTCCATTTCCTGGGGCGATTCAACTTCCCTCAGAATAGTAAAGATTATTTTGACCCATATCTATGTTGCATTTTACACAATAAAAAGAAAGCTAGCACATTTGTTTAGCCCTATACAGATCCAGCTCCTTTAAGTGTTGAGTCTAAAATTTTGTCCAGTGGTGAAATCACAGGATCTCACTTAGCTGTCTTGACTTGGTGATCAGGTAGAAAAGAAGCTGGTCAGAAGCCAGCTATTGGATGTATTAACTTCCTTTACAGTGAACACCATTCACACTTCAGCAACTTTCCTAAACTCTTTCCCTTCAAATGTCTAAACAGGGCCTGTACATGGCATGTTGACCAGATAGAAAGTTTCTGTCTCCTCAAAACCAATAAATGAAAGCAAAATAACCAGGGAAAAGGATCTGCAGAGCAGAGGGATGAATAAATAGCAATGAACATAACATAAATATGTATTTAATCTTGTGGTGAAGAGCACAGACTCGGAGGTGGGCAGAATCCCAACCCCACTACTTCCTGGTACTGATAATGAGTTTGGACAGATTACCTAACTTCTCTGTCCCTGGATATCACACTGGTAAAATGGAATACTTGTAAAAATAACCACCTTTATTAGTCAAGTAGCTGTAGAGAAGAACAACCAAGAAGATGCTTAAATAGAAAGAGATTCAAGGAACTGTCTCAAGGGATTATGGTAGTTATCAAGTCCAGGATACACAGGGTAGATCTAGAGGCTGGAGACCAGGGAGGAGCTGATGCTGCAGGTCAAATTCAAAGGCCACCTACTCAGGAGTTTCCTCTTGCTAGGCAAGAATTCAGTCTTGTGTTCTACTCAGACCTCCAAACAATGAGATGAGGCCCACTGACATTAGGGAGAGTCATCTCCTTTACTCGATAAATTCTAAGCTACCAATTTAAATGTTTATTTCATCCAAAAACACCCACATAGAAACATTCAGAAAAATATCTGACTGCCTATCTGGGCACCATGGCCCAGCCAAGTAGACACATAAAATTATCACACTACTGCAAAGGATTCCTGCCAGGATTAAGTCAGCTGATTTATGTGAAAAGCACAGGACTGTGACCAGCACATCGCAAGAGCTATGGAAGTGCTAGTAATTAAGATCATTACTATCTTTCTTATTAAGCAAGGAGTGCTGAAAAGCAAAGAAGCCATGTGATTCACTTTACAGAAGACAGAACTCTTCTTCCCCCAGGCAGTCAGGGAAGAAGAACCTCATCACAAAGACATGGGGGCAGAGGAGCAGTTCTGGAAAGTGTAAGAATAAGAAAACAGTGGCTGGAACACCATAAGGTTAGGATTTGAAGGGAAGGGCTGGCCTGTGGAGCAGGAGGTGAAAGCTACAGCCCTCCTCTGAAGAGCCCCTGGGAGGCTCTCTGAGGTATGGACATGGAATTGAATGGCCTGAGTGAAGGAGGTATGGAATGACTTTAGCAGAGGAATCGATGGAAGGGCTGAGCAGGAGGTTGTGCCCTCTTAGAAGAAGAGATTGCTACACTCCAAGTAATGCAAGTAATTAACAAGGAGCGCCATTTTGTCCATGGCCCCTAAAGACTACAGAAGTAAAAAGGAAAGTCTAGTTCAACATATGATAAGGTTTCTTCTTTTCTTTTCTTTTCTTTTCTTTTCTTTTCTTTTTTCTTTTCTTTTCTTTTCTTTTTTTTTTTTTTGTACCAGGGATTGTACCCAGAGGTGCTTTACCACTGAGCCACATCCCTAGCCCTTCTTTTTGAGATCGGGTCTCACTAAATTTCTTAGGGCTTTGCTAAGGTGCTGGGGCCAACTTTAAACTTGCAATCCTCCTGCCTCAGCCTCCCCAGAGCTAGATGGTAAGGTTTCTTGTTTAGGATGTTGAAAATTGCCTCCATAGAGACCACTGTGAGGGGGATGGTTGAACCAGGAGAGTGGTAACAAATGAAGCAACTGATTTCCATAAGTAGCATTTTTATTCTCTTTTCTCTTGCTGTGTAGCTTATCTCTCACTTTAAATAAATCTTCCCTTCTGAATTTATACCAGTAATAAAACAGGACACTAATTTATTCTGCTCAGTCAAAAGGCTCAAATGTAACACTGCGTGTTAGACAGTGATGGATTATGTTATTACAGCGTGATTCCAGTAGACACTCATAATCCAAAAGAAAAAGAGGAAGAAAACTTCAGTTGTGGGATCAAGGCACCAGTAAATCCTCCCACCTGGGAGGTTAAGGGGGGAGCATTGAGAACTGGGAATTAGGAATGGGCTGCACAACCATTTGTAGTTCAAGACCAAGAAGATGACTCCCATGGACACTGCTTCCACCCTTTGTTTCTGCAATTTTGATTCAAGTGAAGATTTTCTTCCCCCTTGTGAAAGCCACTCACATTTTATAATAAGTTCTGGCAAAGAAACAAAACTTGTCTTACATAAATTTTCTTTATAGCTACTTTTGTTTGAACTCATCTTTCCCTGCCACATCTTAAACACTCTGCTAATGGGAAGAGATGTATCTGGATCTGAGAACAACCAAAAAAACCCAAAGAACAGGATGACAAGTGAAATAACCAACAGCCTGGCATCCCAGGTGGCAGTTTGGGACATGGTGATGGTTAACATCATCTGTCCTGCATTCACCTTGTTCTGCCACTATCTAAATGACCTTGGAAACTCTCCTCTGCCCAGGTCAGAAGACAGATCCAAAGCCACAGCTCCTCTATCCATCTTTCCTGAAAACAACAAATAAAACCAAAATAGGGCAAGATCAAGTTGGCTTCTATTCAATGTGTACTTATTAGGCATCTATTATGGAAAGGCAAGATGTTTGGCAGGACCTACTCACTGACGATCTCCTGTGGGCTATCCACTTTGATATATTAACTCCAGGGGAAACAAGATCTTTTTCTTAAAGAAACTTAATAGGAAGAGATTGGAATTCTGACCCTAATGTGATTAAGTTATAAAATATACATAGGCAGAGAGGTGCATTTTGAGTAGCATTCTGTAGATAAGGAGATGTATGAATGCTAGGAAACTTCAGAGCTGAGGAAAGATGATCATCTTCAGCTGGCTTCCAACGATGGGTGGGATCTGGATCAGCAGAGAGAAGGGAGGGTAGGAATGGAGGCTTGGGTTGCAATTATAAGCATGATCTAGTAGGAATCTTTCCAGATCCAATGGAGGGTTAGTCTGCTGAGCAAAGAAATGTATGTCAGAGAACAATGGAGAAAAGATAGGCTCACATTGTATCAGATGTCTCCCTGGAAGACTCTACCCTTGCTTTCTTCCCGTGCCAAGATGAGAGTCCAGTTGAACAACTGATGACCTTAAAGAACTGGCCCAGTGTCCAGCACATTGTAGTGTTCTGTAAGGGCTAGTTGAAGGAATAGCTCCTCTGATTTGCTGATGTCCATTTTTCCCGTCCCAGTGACTTGTTCCATAGCTATTCTGACTATGAACATGCAATGACAGGCAGAGTCAGATGCCTATAAGCATCCCACTTTACCACAGGTTGGTAACTCAGGTTAAGTGTGGGAGATGACCAAATGCAAAGCATACTCAAATTGTTGTAGTAGATAATTATGTCAGTCAGCTTTCCAACACTGTGACAAAATGCCAGAAATAAATAACTTACAAGGAAAAATGCTTTATTTTGGCTTGTGGTGTCAGAGCTTTCAATTCATGGTTGGTTGGCCCCATTGCTTTTGGACTTGTAAAAGGCCCAGAACTTCACAAGAGGAGACAGTGGCAGGGGAAACTGCTTATGGCAACTGGGAGACAAAAAGAAAGATGGAAAGGGAATTTGAACCTAATATCTCCTTCAAAACCATGTTCCCAATGGCCTTTCTCTCACTAGGCCCCACCTCTTAAAGGTTCCACCACCCAATAGTACCACAGGCTGGTGATCAAGCCTGTAACAGATGGCCTTTCGGGGACTCTTATCCAAACCTTAGCACTGATGGGGAAGGAGCATCTTCTCTTTAGGATTTTAAAAAACTGAGAATCTGGAGAAACAATATGTTGAAAATTAATGAGAAGGGAGCAACTTTAGAATAAATGCATCCTCCTCTCACTGGTGCTGAAATCCCTTGTGAGTGAGAAGGGACCTGGTTTGCTAATGGGAAGAACCACATTCACTTGTTTACTGTACTTTCTCCAAGAGCAAAATCAAGAAAAAGGGTGACAGCAGCTAACAATAAAGAAAAGCCTATCTGAGGAAGGACTTAATAAAATGTGTCAGCTTCAGAGAATTGCTCCAGTGTCACTTCAGTGGAAGCATACGAAGCAGTGCATGATTTGCCCTTTCCTTCTCTCAGGTTCCTTTCTTATGGAAGAATATCAAAATGGAGTCTCCATCATCCTGGGTGTCTGAGAGAGAATGTGTGCAGGCCTTCTATCAACCCCCACAACATATGCCATGTATGTGAGAAATAAATTTGTGACAGATTAAATCACTAAGATTTTGGGGTTATTTTAGTGCAGCCAAACTTCCCCTGTCCTAAGACAAAAATCTAAAATAAAAGGAGGATCAAGGGAAGAAAAATAAGCTTCAAAAGATGTAATGGGTGTTAAATTTTAACATCTACAATACATTATTTGTGTAGGAAATGGCAACAGAGTACCACTACCTGGTTCCTTTCCCTTCCCCTAACATATATATCCACAATAACCCTAAAACAAATAAGGTAGGATAGTATTGTCCTTATAAAGAATCATTATATTAAAGAAGTTGATAATACAGGAAATAAAAGAATTTTCTGTGTGTACTCCATTAGCTTATGGAGCTACTCAACCATGAGAGCTCAGAGAAGTGAAATCATTTACCCAAGGTCACACAGTTGGTAAATAAGAGTGTTGGGACAAATCCAGAATGTGACTCAGAGCCCATTTGCCTAAGCAATGTCTTGCCTAAGCAATAACCTCTCTAAGCAAATTCAGAGAGGTTAAGTGATTCTCCCAAAGTCAGAGCTAACAACTGAAGTCTAGGTTTTTGTTCTTTCTTCCCTGCCCTGTCGCCCACCAGCCTCTTTCCCTTGTCTATCTTCTCCACCCGGCTGCTTCTCTGCTTGCTCGCCTGCCGCTCTCAGGATTCAGTCTGGAGGAAGGTGCAGCTAAGATACTCCGCAGCGCAGCACTGTCCTGCTCCACTAAAGCGGTGGCCGCGCCACAGGCAGGCGGCTGAGGATTTCATCCCACGGTCCGACCGGCCTTCTCCAGGTCCTGCGCCTGCCTCCTGTGCGTCCCTTCAATGATTTAAGCTTTAAACCATTGATGCCCAGACAGAGCAGGAAACTCTGCCCCCGGGTCAGGCGAACATGGTGGAGCCAGAGCTGGAACGTTTTGTTCCATCTGTAGAGTCTGTGCTCACGCCACCCACCAGGGCAGATGCGGCTCCTGCGGTCCAGGGCGGCTCTCCGCAGGGACCACAGCGCGGTCACCCAGAGGATCGCGCTCCTGCGATTGGGACTGTCTGCCGCGCTCCAGCCCAGGGAGAGAACTGGAAGGGTCAGGTCCTGAAGGCTCCTGCCTTCGGCCTTCCCTGTCCAATGGCAGGTAGGCTCCTCTGTCGCAGTCAGGGAGAGCCAGAGACGAAGTGGTAGAGTGGACGCTGAGGGTGCTCGGGGAGCAGCCTTGCGCAGTTGCCAACCTTCCTTAAAGCGGAGGATTGTGACCCCAGGGCCCTGAAGGATTGGACGTATCCTGTCCCCCAGCGTTTTAGCTCTCCTATTTCCTTTCAGACTTAGAAACTTTGGATGGGATCCCAGGAAGGGTGGAGAAATAAAAAGCTCAGTTTACAAGAGAAACGTGGAGCCCAGGAGGCCATCTGGGGAGAGGGGCGCCCCATACTACCCTGCCCCCAAGGCCATCCCCCAACCCCCACCCTGACCCAGACCCTACCAGGGCTCTTCAAACCAAGGCCTCCTCCACCAGGAGACAGGATGGCAGCGCCTGAGCCCCACAGGGCTGGTGGGACTTTACAAGCTCAGTTTCTTGCTTTCAAATGCAGAGCAAAATTCCTAATGGTGATCTGGGGAGAGTGGGGCCGGGTAAGAAGGAGTGGGTGGAAATCAACGGAACATGAGTTCCCCGTGTCTTCAAATTTATGGCAGAGCCGCGTGGGCATTCCCAATGGGCCTTTTCTGCAATCGTGATTTTTTTCTCCTCCTAAAAGTTGGTATATCTGAGCCAGGTCTTCGCTGTTCTTTCCCTGGAGAGAACAGGAAAAAAGGCCTGTGTCCTACATTTGAAAACATCTGGTGGGACCATCAGGAGAGAAAAAGCAAAGGCTATATAATTTAACTTACCTTTTGGGATAGTTTTTATTACATTTGCTTTCTCGAATACTCAAAAAAAAAAAGTTTGGCATTTTCCCATTAGTTAATGGGTTCGGAATTTTATTAATCAATGTCTAAATGTTCATAAAATAGTGCCACCTTTTAAAACCAGGGGCAAGGACTGTTTCCAAATGCTTCCAGTCAGAAAGAATAATATTAAAGTGCAGGTTGCATATGTGCTGAAATCAGTCTTCCAGGAGTGGGACGTAAGCTCTCAATTATCCCAATCACTTCCAAAGCTACAGATCAAGACCAGAAACACACCCCAGACCAAGGAAAACACCCAGGAACAGTCCTGTATTGATGTGCTCACTAACCCAGAAGTCCTCTGGCTCCCATTTAGGATTTTCATGGACATCCCACTGTGTAGACATGAGTAATAAAATCATTGACTATGGTGATTAATTCAGTCTCTAGATTTTCCCAGCCCCAGAGATATAAGATCCTCTGATCATGGCTTTGTCCTTGTGGTGACCAGCCCCCACCCTAAATCCATCTAGGGATCCCCCCACCCCAGTCATCAGTCATTCTGTTAGCATAAACTCCAGATTGTTGAAAAGACTTTTTCAATATCAAGACTCTCCTCTTACCCTCATTACTTAGGAAATTTGAAGCTTTTAGGAGCTCTGTGTCAGGAGCTGGAATCAGCTTGAAGACCAAGGATATACTTCTTGTAATATCACCATGTCAAACCATCTTGTTCATCTGTTCCCTCCTTTCAGTTCCCACAACTATCATCCTGGCTCAAATCTTATTAAATCGGCCTGGAATATCACCTAGGAACCTTCAGTTCACTGTTCCAAGGACAGGTGGAACACTCTCCATTCTCTAACTCGCAAAGACCCCCACTGCCTACCCAAGAAGACATCACACTCATTGCTTACCATCTATGACACTGGCCTGGCACTGAAGGTCTTCTACGAATGGGCCTCTGAATTCCTGTCATCTGCTGTTACTTCCTCCACTGCACACCTGCACTTGGGTCAAATGAGACCATTAGCATTCCCCAAATAAATGCACCAGGTTCCCGCCTCCATGTTGAGCTCCTGGTTTTCTCCTGGCAACACCTGCCTCTCTTCTCTCCCCACGTACCCTCTACTCCACTGTCCTAGCTGAAATTCTGCATGTCCCTCACAAACCCTCACCCCACCTAACACCTCCCCCAGCAGGTGCTTCCTGAACTCCTCCACTCTTGCTTTCAATTAACTTTTTTCTATTTGTGCTATTCTTACAGCACATACTATATGCTACAATATGGTGACATAGGTTCCCTTTAAAACTGTATGCTCCTCCAAGACAGAGTCCAGGTCTTAGTTATCTTTGAACTCACAGTTTTGTTTTGTTGTTGTTGATACCAGAGATTGAACACATGGGTATTTAACCACTGAGCCACATTCCCTGCCTTTTTATTTTTTATTTTGAGACAAGGTATCACTAAGTTGCTGAGGCTGGCTTTGAACTTGCAATTTTCTTGCCTTAACCTCCTGAGCCACTGGGATTATAGGCAAGGCCACCATGCCCCACTGAGCTCACATAGTAAGTATCTTAAATACATGTTGATTGAAAGAAAAATGAATGAAGCAACCCTCAATGAATGAATGAAGAAAATCAACCCTCAGCAATCTGTTACATTGAGTAAGACTTGATAAGTTATTTCACACTTAGATGTAAAAGACTACTTAAAGAATTAGTTACACAAAGATATTTTAGTTGTAATAGGATCCCCTATATTGCATAATCCATTAACTGAAGAATGACTCTGAAAGGATGGAACCTCATATGTGTAGTACTGAAGCTTCTTGATACCACTTCAAATCAGTACACTAATTACATTTGACTTTTCCTATCTATGGGTTCCATATCTACAGACTCAACTAACCACGCATCAAAAATATTCAATAAGGGGACTGGGAATATAGCTTGCCTAGCACTCACAAGGCCCTGGGTTCAATCCCTAGCACCACCAAAAAAAAAAAAAAATTGTTGAACAAAAAATAATTGCAACTCAACTGAACATGCACAGATTTTTTTACATATTACCTAAACAAAACAGTAGAACTATTTATATAGCATTCACATTATTTGGGGTATTAAAAGTAATCTAGAGAGGATTTCAAACATATGGGAAGACACATGTAGGTTATATGCAAATACTGTGCCATTTTATATAAGGCACTTGAGCAGTCACAATTTTAGTATCCAGTGGGGTCCTGGAACCAATATCCTATGGATCCAGGGACAACCGCATTCTGTTTTGAGTTAAGTCAGTCTTAAGAACTGGTTAAGCCAAGATCATTCAGGGCTTCCAGGACATGAGTACTTCCCATGTGGCCAGAGCAACCTTACAGCATCATTCAATTCAAAATCAAGCAAAGCTGTCACATGCTCTGCCAACCACCACAACAAGTCATTTGAGAAAGTAACTGACTTCTCCAGAGTTCAGTTTCCTTATCTGTCAAGTGGGACCGACAGCCTTACTTTCCAGATTCTCATGAGGAACAGTGATCCAGGGTGGGTAAGCAGGAGGTGCCCAGTGTAGCCATTAGCACCAAGGTTGCCCACCGCAGTATGTCTGTGGTTCTGTCTGGCTCCACATGACTTTGGCAGGGAAGAGTTGAACCTGTCCCTCTCCTTTGCCAGGCGCTGCAGGGAAAATTCTAACTCTTCTCTCCAGTCTTTGTTGGAAGTTATAATAGAAGATTTGAGGCAGGCTGCCTGATTCTTATGAATTCCCCTACCTCTGAGTTCATTAAAACCGAAGGAGCTTCTCCCAGGGAGAAGGGCAACATTCCAATCTGTTGACATCAAAATGCCCATGGGAGAGTCCAGGAGAAAATGCCATACAGGAAGGCGACTGAAGAGGTTGTGTGTCCAAGGCTTTGGAAGAACACAAGGTCTTAAGGTCAAGCCCACAAAGTGAGAAAAGGAAAGAGTGCTTTTGCCAGTTCCTTTAGATGAAGATGTACCCTGAGCACCAAGAGCAAGCATACACACATGCACTGTGAAAATGCCAAAAAAAAAAAAAAAAAAAAAAAAATGCAGTTTTCCCCTGGAAAAAAGAAATCATAGACCCTGGCAGATGGACTGCGAAGTGAAATTGTGAGGGGCGGGGTCTGTCCTGGCCCAGTTATGCTCAGCCTCTGTCTCTCCATACCCGAAAGCTACTGCTCGCTGGCTAGGCCAGAACCACAGGGCAGGCGTTCTGCTGTCTCTGACTCAGTCTCACTGCCAACTGGCCACGAATCTGAACAAATTGGCAGGGTCCCACCTTGCTGTAAGTAAATGCATGTGTACCCCTCATATTCACAGCATTGGGCTGGTTAATGAGGAAGCTTGAGATGGTCTGTCCACTTACCCTGACAGAGCCCGACTCTCCAAACAGGACATTCCCTGAGGAGCAGGAAGAATGCCTCCGCTCCCCAGGTCCCCTATACATGAAAAGACTTCTATTCCAGCAGCCACAGCCGGGCTCTTTCTCAGGCTCTGTATTCTCCCTACACATTTCTGTGGCTATGTGCTATGTCCAAAGTAGAGAGAAGCTGCTAGAGCTCTCCGAAAAAAAGTTAGCCACTGAACTTGAATCTAAATATGTCCCAGGGAACACAGCCCAAAAGAATTGTTAATTAAATCTCAGTGGAAAACGAAGTCTGACCACAGTCATCTTGAGTCTAAAATGGATCAGGCTAAGGAACGACAGAGATTCATCCTGTGGTCACAGCGGCCAGAGCCTTGTCATGGTCCCAGTACCCATAGGTCGGGGAGGGGGCTGCCATGCCCTGTCTGGTCAGGATTTCCTGAACCATGACAAACAAGCAAGACCCCAAAGGAAGGCCTGGATAAAACGAAGCCCAGGAGCTGGATAATTTACATTAAGCCTCCTTTCCCTTCTCTGAGGGGGCCCTCTTAGTCTCACATTCTTTCCCTGATCCCATTTTAAGTAAACTCTTCAAAATAATGGGGTTTTGATTTGATAATACTATTTATCTCATTGAAAAAATGTTGGGGAGCAAGCTCCTTGCTGTGTGGGGCTTGGAGCAGGTAGGAATGAAGCAGCACTGGGGAGTGCCAAGTCCTGGTTCAAGGCCACCTTATGCAAAGGGAATCACTCTGCAGGGCTGTGTGGCTTCCTCCAGCTTTGAAGTCTGGGAATAAGCATGGAAAAACAAAATGTGACTGAGGCCAGGCTGGAGATGGGGGTTGGCGGGGACAGTGGGACAGAGGAGAGAGGGTCCTTCAGGAGAGCCATGGGCTCCATGGGCAGTCATCAAGTCTGCAGAGGAGGGAAGTAAAGGCAGGAAGTAACAGAAGAATAGAGAGAAAAGCCAGGGATCCAAAGATAGAGGAACATTCTGAAAGTCCCAGTTCAGAGACCCCGTTCTTTCTGAGACCTCCCCGCAACAGAGCTGCCCAAAGAGATCTGCTGAGCTCACAGGTTCCCAGAGACATGCGTCTGTTCTAATTTGGTCTTGAGCACACCTGAAAGACCTTCCCAGGTTACACATTCCCTTTGGCTCCTCCACAGCCTATGCATTTCCTACTTCACTTCACCCAGACCCAGATCTATGGGGAAAGGCAGAGAGGAGGTTATAAGAGGCAGGAAAGGCACTGTAGGAGAAGGAAGAGCAGTAGCAATGTTGCAAGAGTGCAATGGATGGCGCCATTTTTTTTTTTTTAAATTTCTCCGGATGGCTATTTAGAAGAGAGAGGAGGTGACAGAAGAAGACTGTCTTGTTGCCCATGAACCATCTCAGGCCACCAGGTAAGGATAACAGGAGGCCCATGAAGCAGCAGGAAGGGCACTCCATAAACTTTTCAGCCCCACCCATCCCTCTGGGAAGAAAGGAAGAGAAGGCTAAGGAGGAAGGGGACTTCAACCCACTTTCTTCACCTTCTGCACCTGCTGCTGGTGGGCTGGTGCGCTTCCTGTTGCTGGGCTTCCTACTGACGACCCTAAAGCTTTACAGCACCAGCAAGCCTTTCCCAATGGGAAAAGGTCCAATAGGTGGTCACCTCTCCATGGACCACCCTACCTTATTTCAGAAGATATGCAAAAATTAATAAGGGCTCTTTGTTTTCCTTTTCTCCCTTGTGTTGATTTTTGCAAACAGACTCATTTCATCTGTGGAAATTCTCAATGAAACTAATATGGCCATTAGAATACAATACATATCCCATTCCCTGGATATGCTGCACTGGCTTAGCCTTCTGATTTCCGTTTAGCCAGCCCTGGCATTCTGGGAACTCCACTTCCAACTTCAACCGATCAAAGTGTACAGAATTTTGCCCCTTTACTGCTATTCGAGAACAAAATTGATAAAAGCAACTTGGAGGTACTGGTTTAAGTATTCACCGTGCCTCTCCAGCAATTCCACCTCTAGGAATCCCTCCTAGATAAATATGCAAAGATTTATGACTAAAAATAGTACTCATCCAGAAAAAAATAAATAAAAAGTACTCATCCTCTTCTTTATAAAAGCAGAAAAAAATAAATGTTAAGAGATGCAAATGTAGTTCAGTGAGTCATGGAACAAAGGAATACTTCTAACTATTGTGTATTGTTGTATATTTATCAAAAAAGATGTTCATAATATTTGAAGTCATTAAAAGGAAATTGTAAACAGTATGATCCCACTCTGGTGAGCCGAACTAGAGAAAAAAGGAAGAGAGAAGTGAGTAAGGAAGAAAAGAAAGAAATCTAAGAATACACACTTTAAAATACTTCTCTGTGGGATGGCTTTTCTTTTTCTTTATGCTTATTGTATTATATAAATTTTCCTTATGAAATATGTTATTTTTTAATCACAGGAAAATATCATGCTACACACACACACACACACACACACACACACACAGAGTCTGTGGCTGTCTCTAAGATCAGATTCCTGTTTGCCAGCCTCCTGCCCTGAGTTTGAAGCATGTTCTGGTGGCTCTTGCTCACCATTCCAAGAGGCCAGACAGCCCCCCACCGGGGCAGAAGAAGAGCTGTGAAGGGGCAGGATGGTAGCAAACTCTCCAATTCTCATTACTAACACCGGCATCTGAACCAAACCAGATCTGGTGCTACAAGAATGTTTTTGTTTTCCAAGCCCAAAAGACTGAATCCACAGGGAAAAGAGAAAGCCCTAAAGGACTCTGCTGGCTGTATGTAGGATTTTTCAATCCATGGCTTTATACTCTTGGTCAAAGTAGTTTAAATGTTTGCTTCCTATGGAGTGAGCCATGAACAAGGGCTTCCCAAATGGTGGCTGCACTGGCAAGGGTCACCGAGCAGGGAACAGACAGAGCTGGGGACCTGCAGGTCCAGCACGGGAGCAGCTGCACCATTTAATCCTCCATACTTAATTCTCCACGCCTGAGTTTCCTCCTCTATAGCAATGAGTAAGATGTGTTCAGTAATAACCTGTATGCTGTTCCACGCTTTTCCCTCTGTCAGCGGAACGCCATGGTTCACTGTGGGGAAGGTGTGGAGTGGCAAAAGAGGGAGCCCAGGGAGAAGCTCAGTGGACCACACCCTGGACCCAACATAACCAGGGCAGCTCCACATCCATCTCTTCTCCATATTGAGGTTCAAGGTAAGCAAGGTTAAATCTGGAAAGTAGATTTTGACACTTACAAGCTAAAAAACCCGCAGAGAGGACTGTAACTCTGATATTCTCTGTAATGACCTGTCACCTCTAAGCCAGGTAGATTATAATTATATTTCAGTCGAGGCAGGTGTCTCTTCCTTGGACCCCTCGAGCTATTTTTCAGTATGATTTATTTATTCATACAGGGGAAGGCTGCCGTCTTGGGGTAGGATTGCCCCAGAAGTGAGACTCGAATGAATATTCACCAGGCAAAGATGTGTTATTAAGTCATTCTCCCACAAAAGAGTGAGAAATCCATGAAACTGGCATCTCTACAAGGCACCTGGCACCAATTAGTCCCAGCTCTGGCTAAGTGGCTCTATGCAAGAGTGCTTGAAAGTGAAGTGGGACTATTTTGAGCTCTTTGCTTAGGTTTTATTGGGTATTTTCTTTCCATATGAGGAAATGGTTCATTGCTCTGTTCTCCCTAATACCTGCTGCATAGCAGTGGTGAGATCATGTATGTACACACAAATGTCGTGGATGGTAGTGGATACCTGTGCTTTAGAAGTACAAATGAATCAGACATCAATTTCCTACATCCATACATGACTAATGAAACTCCACATCATGTACAACCACAAGAATGGGATCCTGGGCTGGGGATATAGCTCAGTAGGTAGAGTGCCTGCCTTGAAAGCACAAGGCCCTGGGTTCGACCCCCAGCACCGCAAAAAAAAAAAAAAAAAAAAAAAGAATGGGATCCTAATGAGAAAAAGTTGTACTCCATGAATATATAATATGTCAAAATACACTCTACTGTCATGTATATCTAAAAGGAACAAATAAAAAATAAAAATTGAAAATTGAAAAATGAAGTGCAATGAATGATGTATTATAAACAGAGTATTATTTCTTAAAACAATAGCCCCAAAGAAGGTTTTTCAAAGCAAAACCTGCTTCTGAGTGAACGAAACTAAAAATTCTCTTCATTCCTGAAAAAGGAGGAAGAGGAGAGAGGAGCAGGAAGAGAAGAGAAAGGAAGGAACCGGTGAAAAGGAATAGTGGAAGATAAAAAAATTAATATTCATTTTAGAGCAATATTTTAATCTCAAGTATGCTAAATTTCAGTTCTGTATGGGCTGAGGAATTACTTGGCCTGTTAAGTTTCTGTGAACTTGAAAAGCAAACCGTCTCCAGGAAGAGTCCCATGGGGTCCCGGGTTTGATTGGATGTTGCTCTCACCTCTCCTGCAATATTGGTGGGAACACAAAAGTCATGTTGACAGAATCCAGAGCAATTCCACCAAAACACTCATACCCCCCACTTCTGCGCGCGCCGGCGCACACACCCACACACACACACACACACAAGAGATTGTTAACCACATGTGGCTTCAAGCTGAGCCCCCCACTTTCCACGCCCCACCCCACCTTCACCCCACCTTGACAGTGACGAAGGTCAGGTCAGCATCTCTGGGAGGCATTCATGAGGCAGAATGATTTGGCCTGTCCCAAACATGGTGCTCAGAAACCTGACCCCAGGAGCAAGCAGAGAGGAGAAGCGATGGGAAAGATGTTGATCCAAGGGGACAAAGTTTCAGTTCAAGTGCAGCAAGAAGTTTAAGTTATCCCCTACATTGTGACCCCGGGCCACATATTACATATTTCAAAATTGCCAAAATAGATTTTTAATGTTCTCACCACAAAAAAATGATAAATTGGTGAGGCGATGGATATGTTCATTAGCTTGACTGAATTCCATTGCACCCCATAAATACACACAATTACCATTTGTCAACAAAAATGTTTTAAAAACAAACCATGCAATGAGACTGAAGTGTTTCCTTTCGCCCTTAGAAGACTTGCATGGGACTTAAATAGACTGTTGCCTGCTTTTTGCTGTTTATGAACAGTTGAACTTTTCTTATTGTGAAACATCTCCATCTGTATGTAGAAAGGCTTTGAAGGTTGACAAATTTTTCCAGCTACAGCAGATTTTTATTACACGATGCTGAGAAAAAAGAAAGTGACTTCAGTGTAGGTTTAAGTTTGTGTCACAGCAGAGACTTCAGCAAGTGGACATCTCTGGATTCCACAAGGCCCCTGCAGGCTGGTAAGTGCTGGAGGTGATCAGAAAGCTACCCTCTATTGGGTGACACCACTTCCAGAAACATCTTTGAGCTCTTCACCTGCACTAAGCTATTTAGTCCTTACAATTCCCAGTGTGTGAGCTTCTGTCCTTATCGACAGTTGACCTCATCCATTAGCAGGTTGGATGATTTGCCCAGTCACATAGCTGGGAAGCAGTAACCTAGGAGTGAAATCACTATACACCACCAGCCTCTTCCAAAAATTAGTGTGATAGTCTCATTTGAAGAACTCTGCAGCCAATGGATTGTTGCAGGGACTAGATAAGACACAGGGTCTGGCACTTCCTAAACATTTCCATAAATCCTGGCTCTTATCATGGGTAAGAAACCACGAATCCAAGTGTCAGCCACTGCACCCTCAACAGTCAGCATCTCTGTGGCTGACTGCCCACATCCAGATGTGGGAGGTTAACACAATCCTGGGTTCTGAGCTACCCTCCTATTTTTTATATCATAAGGATGGCTCTACTTGGGAGAGGCCATTTCTGGAAGCTACTTCTAACTGTGGAAATCCTGCCCCTCTGAGTTCCATGTACAGCATTCAAGAGGTGGAATCCTATCAGGTCCTAGTAACTTCCAAAAGAGCATGGCGTCCCGAATCTAAGGCAAAGGCAAAACCTGGTTGTCCAGGCCGGCAGGTCCATGCCGTGTATGAGCAATTCACAGGATCTCCTTGCTCAGCCAACTTCTCTTTGATGATAAAGCAAGATCAAGCTCTCAAAGACTAAGGTGTCATCCAAAAATATGAAAAAGAATCTATGACAAGTTCTGAAGCTTTTTTCCCACCTCTTTCTTGTTTGTCTGTGCATTTACAGACAATAAACTTTATTCCTTTTAGATGGACAGTTCTGTGAGTTTTTGACACATTTTTATAGTTGTATAATCAACACCACATCAAGCTATATTTTCATTATCCTTGAACCATTTATAATCAATTCCCTTCCACCATCTTCAACCCTATCAACCATTGATCTGTTTTCTATCCTGATAATTTTGCCTTTTCTCAGAAGGCTATATGAATCGAATTACAAAGCACTTAGCCCTCTGTGTCTTGCTTCTTAAACTAGCCATAAAGTTCTTGAGATTCATTCTTGCAGTTATATTGATTGGTAATTTCATGGTTTTGTTTGTTTGTTTTTGTGTATGTGTGTGTTTATGGTTAAGTAGAGTTCTGTTACGTGAAAGTTATTACAACTTGTGCATCCATTCATTATAGATGGACACATAGGTTATCCGCAAATTTGGGCAACTGTAAATAAAGCTGATAGAAACATTTACATACAAGTTTATGTGAGGACATACATTTTCATTTCTCCTCAGGATATACCCATGAATGTAATTGCTAGGTAATATGTTTAACTTTGTAAGAAACTTAACATGCTGTTTTCAATGTTTGCTTATTTCAATATCCAATTATTCATTGCTAACATATAGAAGTAAATTGATTTTAGTATCATTGGCCTGTGTCCTGCAAACAAGTTAAATCCACTTATTGAATCTAATGGTCATTTCTGTTTGGTGAAATTCTGCAATTGAAAAGAAATGAATTGCAAGTATATCAAGAGAGCTGAGGAAATAAAATGTCACAGTCATGGGGGGGTCTCTTTCTCTCTCTCTCTCTCTCTCTCTCTCCCCCTGACTACCAGAAAGGTTATGCCACCTATGCATTGACAGGTATAATTCCTTTGTTGCCTCAAAGTTTTTCTGTTTAGGATCTGTTTTGATTTGGTGTACCCCAAGGACCACATGTTGAAAACCTGGTCATCAGCTGGTGGTGGTAATGAGAGATAGAGGGACCTTTAAGAGGTGGGGCCTGGTGGAAGGAAGTCAGGTCACTGGGGCATGACCTTGAAGGAGATAGTGAGACTCCAGCCCCTTCCTGTCTTTCTCTTTGTCTCCCACACCATGAGGTGAACAGACCTCCTCTGCCACTTGCTCCTGCCATGAGGTACTGTGCTGCAATAAGCCCAAAGCAACAGAGTCAGGAGAACATGGACTGAAACCTTTGAAACCGTGAATCAACATAAGCCTTTTTTCCTTAAAAACTGATTATCTCAGGGTTTTTGTCACAGTGATAGAAAGCTGACTGATAAAAAGCCCTTGATCGCCATAACTAAAGACCATAGGAAAGAGAAGTAATCCTTATTCAATGATAAAGACTCTCCAAAAAAGAAATTAAAAGGAGGTGCCAATATGCCCATTTTATTTTCACTTTGGGGATCTAAAGGAAAACATGTTTTTCCCATACTGAGGAACTTATCTCTCAAAGTCCTGAATTCTATAGACAAGACCAGAGATAATGGAAATGCCTTATGTCTATGGATTCTGATAAGGTAGCTGCTAACCACCTGTGGCTATGGAGCACTTGAAATGTGTCTACAGGGCATTCACAATGGGCCGCGTGTGACCATGAGACCAATTTTTTGTTTTGTTTTTTAATTGGTTAAGTATTCACCACGTGGCCAGTGACTACCTACATGGACAGTGTAGCTATCAAGTACCAGTTCTGCCTCTTGGAAATTCTTAGGAACAAAAGTTCCCACTAAAGAAAGGGACAAAAAAGCTGAAGAACACGTTGTAAGGCAAGAAATGGAGTGTTTGCGGAACAGCCTGCAGGTGAATTTCCACCAGCTTGCAGACTAATCCAGTCTGTTCTTCTTTAATCCCTTCTGCTCTGGCTTACTTTAGAATTATTACCACCAGGCAGACAAGGGAAAAACGTTGTCAATAGATGCCAACTTTATTGTTTTTTTATTTTGGAAGTGATGTTCGGTGCTCTGCATTCTTAAATATATCCTCTCTGTGGGAGGTCTCACAATGAATATTGAACACGACTCCTCTGAGATTCGATTCCCACATATAGAATAAGTGTTTCAGCCCCTGGGGGACAGCAGCATGAATATCCAAGCTTTACATCATCACTGAAAGATTCAAGAAGGAATCAAACTTCATTTTTGTTTCTTGCAATTTAATTTCATTCTCTACCTTCCTTCTCTCCTGATAGTTGAGATGGACAGGGTGAACAATTAAAAATAAACTGCATGCCTGAGCAGCATTGATCTTGATTCCATTTTTATGCATTTCTCTCAAAGGATCTTTCATGGTAAATTGCTTCCTTGCTATCAGAGATACTCACAATGAACACAACTTAGAGATTCATCAAAATGACAAAACTGAGTCTCCAGGGCAGGAAAAGGTCACCAGACTCTGAGGGTTGCTCTGGGCTTGTGTGAGCCCTTAACAAATGCCCTCAGGATGGCCGGGCTTTGTTCTCCTCTATTCTGGTGGAGATGATTTAGCAAACGCCCTGCACCTTTCTCTCCCTTCAATGCCACCCTTGACCCCTCGCCCCCACCCTTTCACATTCGATCTTTTTGCTTCACTGGCCTTTCCGGATGAGGAAGAGTCTCACTAAATCAAGAATGTACCTTTTCACAAAAGGTCAATTAGTCCTGGGGAGTAATGAGGACCAAGCTGCCCTCTCCACTTTGACCATTGATTTAAACACTATTCACAGGCTCCAGGATGCCCGTGAGGCCAATCTCTGGGAACCTGTGAGGGACATCATGTTGCATTCCCATAACCCATGCCCAGTCACCCCAGAGAATCAGCCACCAGTTACAGCTCCCTCCCTCCCACCCAGCTACATGGTAACCAAAACAAGCCCCTTCTGTATACATTTTCTGTAGCATGTAATTGCCAACTGGTGACAGAGAAGAGAGGAAAGGAAATGCATTAAGAGAGCTTTGACAAAATTATTGTCACCATGGCCCCAACCCCACAGGCCAAGAGCAAACTTCATGGCATGGCCCATGCCCAGGGGCAAGACTGTGCCCACAGCTGCTCCATAAAGAACTCAGTACCCTCCCCACACACGACAGGCACATCACACACACACCAGCTTGTGGTTCCTAAAAGCACAGACCGTCACACTCAGGAGGCCTTGGTCACACTCAGGAGGCCTTGGAGACTCACCCTTTCTCACATGCAAATTCCTTACTCAAATCCCCCATAAAATGACACCCTGGAATAGGCACTGCTGTTTCCCCAGAATAGATCCAAATTGAACCAAATATTCCATGATGGCTCTCATACTTTTCTTTATTTGGTCACTTCTGCTTCAAGCTAGATTTCCTGGGTGTTTTCAATAATATCTCCTCTGATGCGATTGTGAGGTCATTGCTCCTCCTGGTTACTCTTACAGTCGTGGGCAGTAAGGAAAGTGAACTTCAGTCACATCTTTATAGATTCTATTGTCTACCTCTTATTTGAGTGTAGAGGCAGGAAATCAGGAGGAAGGGAAGGGACAGTTGCTTTGTCCTCTCTCTGAAGCAACACTGAGTGAGTAGAGTAGTAGGTTAGGTTAGGAATGAGTGGAGACCAGAACAAGGTTTCTTGATATTAAAGAACTTCACTCTTAGAAATAATTATGTAGTTTTTGAGCATCTGTGAGGAATTCTTCCAGGCATTTTACATACGTTAGTCCTTTTTCTAAGAAGGTAAGCTTTACTGTTCCCATTTCATAATGAAAGAAGAGGCTCATAGAGAATGAGTGATTTGCCCAAGGTCATATAACCTATAAGAAGCAAATAATACATTTATCCAAAACTGAATTTCTGCTGGCCAATGGCATATCCCAGAAGCCCAGATGTGTCATCTCAGTCCTAAGCATCCTTCCATTCTATCCAGTTTGGTCTCATGTCTCTGGGCTCAGATTATTCCTGCTGTAACCTTTAGTTCTTTCCCGATCCTTCCAGACTTGCCTGCTCTGAACTTGGATGTCTTCCTGATCCCACAAGCCAGCTGCAGTCCCTAGTTCTCCCTCACTGTTACATATGGACATACTCATTAGCCCCTCCAGAGAGAAGGAGATTCCAGCCTCCTGAGTCACTGAGTCTCTGTGCTCTCCTCCTTGCAAGTCCTGTGAGTCGACACTCTGGGTAATCAAAGAGGACAGTCAGCTCTTACAAATGGGGGCCTCCAGATGCCATTAGATGAACTTAAAATTCTCAAAACTTCTACTAATTGTTCACATGTTCTTTCTTCTCTGCGTGTATGTGTGTGTGTGTTTGTGTGTGTGTGTGTGTGTGTGTGTGTGATTTTCTCCAAAGGAGAGTGTCCTGTGGATGCTTTCTGAATGATCAGAAATAGAAAAAAAAAATGAAGCAAGTATTCAATGGTTTAAAGCCTCATGAAGTTGACGTTTAGCACAGCTCAAATTCAAATGGAGCAGCTCTAGTCAAATCTCCAGAGATTCTTTTTTAAGTTCTCCAACACCTACTACAATTCAGTTTGTTGAGAGCCATTAAAGTCTATATCAGATCTCCATGGAGGCTGAATATGGATATAGTGTTCTTACTGAAGAACCTGGTTTGCACAAACTGAAGTGTATTTTGTACTTTTAACAACTGTTTACGAACTAGAGCCCCATGTGGTCCAGTCCCTGAAAATTACAGCATTCAAGTAAATCTAATCTAGTAACTATAAGTCATTAAAAGAAATTCCAAACTTTTCTTGAATTTCTTAAAACATGTCAAAGGAGAAACAATTTATAACCCACAGTAATGTTTCTTAAAAGCTATTTTTCATTATTTTCCCCTCAATATGAGTCATAGTCTCAATTTCCTCAAAGCTCTCGATGACTCTCAACCTCCAAGTTCCAACTCTTCCTCTGAAAACAAATTAGCCCAGATCTTTTCTTTCTTTAGGTATTCCTCTCTCCAGAGCTCTTCTTGGAATTCACTCTGTCTTCAGGGAAGAATTCCCTAAGGAGATTTGGTAAGAGACCTGAAGCAGGTTGCCAGTCCCTGATGATAGCACCAAGTTCAAATACCAGAATTAAGAACCTGGTAGGCACAGCAAAAGGGTCCCACGACTGGAAGGAAAGAGTTGGTGCAGGAAGGGTGGGAGGTAAGGTGGGTTGGTTAGCAAGGATCCTTGCAGAGTTTTGACCAGGAAAGACGGTATTGGGTGCTATACAGAAAATAGTCTGTAGGGGGCGTACAAGAGCAGAAGCAGCGAGACGAATCCAAAGGCCATTCCTATAGCTGAGGTAAGAGATGCTTATGGCTTAAACAGAATTGGTGAGTAGACTTTTCTGGATATTCTACTTAAGGTAGAATCAAAAGGATTATTTAATGTACTGGACTCACAGTGTTCAAACCCACTTTGCAAGGTGATTGATCTCCTATGGGCAAAACATGATTGACAGGGAATGGGAGCCAATAGATCAATGTTTCCATGTTTCTTCTTATAGGTATTTCATAAGCATGTCACACTGTTCTAAAGAGATTTTGTGAGATATTTAACATTCTTTAATAAATTCTTTTTTTTTCTTTCTTTTTTTCTCCCTCAAAGTAGTTACAGTGAATCGTGTTGTTTACAACCAAGAACTTGGTTGCTTCTAATAGTAGTGAGTTCCAGTTTCCCAAGTTCTTGCTAACACTGGTCACTATCAATTAAAATAAAAACAAAATGAAATCAAATCACTTTAGAGTCCACCTTCATAGGACAAGAAAAACAAATCCATTTCTGAACAGTGACCACACATTGAACTAGCTTTTTATTCTGTGAGTGACAGCCTGGGTTCGGGATTCACATATGAACCAGGGATAAAAGGAATTTAGCTGGAAGGCTTTTTCCATCCTTTTGTTGCTTGGATCATTTTGTGTTATGACCCTTCGATTCCACTTAATGCTGGTGTGGATGCAAAACACATGTAAAACATGAATGTTTCTGGTTGGTTCACTAGAACAGGGTTTTTTCTGATCTGCTGCAAGGTATCAAGGATTCCTACTCAGTTGAGGATCAGTCTCTCAGAGCATTTATCCAAATTGCCTTACATCGTGACAACTTCTCAAACATATCTACAGAAGTACCCTTAAGAACAAAGTGAACATATTCCTTTGGGGATCTGGTGGCTGAGTAGAAAGTGACACAACTCAAGTTTAAAGTGTCTTTGAAATTTTGTTTTTCAGAAAAATATCAATTTAAATTTTACATTCTGCTCCCTAAATTGTCAATGGTCTACTTGTAAATTAAAAATAATAAATTGGATTAGTTATTAAGGGAAATTCCAATTATGTAAAACAGACAGAACAATACACTTACCTTGGCTTCATCCCAAAATGCCACTAAAAATTCCAAGCTACCTAAACCTACAAGGACAAAAGAATCATGACAATGAACCACAGCAAAGAAGAGATGCCAACCAAACTAGAGAAGATGAAAAGGGAATTGATTAATGCTAATTTGATCTAGCAGAGTAGGGCAAATTAAGACCTCAAATGACTTCAGAGGGGAACACTAAGAAAACAAATGAAAACCCAGAAGATTGGGGATACAAAATTCCAGGGACGGCCAAGAGTTGATCACTAGGATCTCCAAAGGCAGAGCTGAAGTCTGGGATGGAAAACAGAAAGCATTGTTTGAAAGTCTACTTAGGGAGCACCTAGATCCATCTACCTGTGTTTCCAGGTGACTATGAACCCCAAACTCTGGTCCTAGAAGCAGATAGAAGGCTTACTTTCTGGAAGAAAAAAAAAAGTAAGAGAGACTTAGCAACAGACTCCCAAAGTGTGGGAGGGGAGTCCCCTATCAAAACAAGGGGGTTCAGTGATGCTCTACATATCAAATGTTCAACCTTACCCTCGCCCTTCACACAGCTTCCCAAATGCTGGTGGTCATGCACAGGCCCCCAAAGAAACACTGACTGTCCCTAGATAGAAGGCAGAGTTGACACTTGCAGAACACCTTGTGAAAAATCCAGGCCTCTTCATGGGTTGGTTGCAAGGGGAGAGCCAGGAGCTGTGAGCTCAGGGCCTGAGCAATAGGGATGGCCTCCAGAGAGTGTAAAATCAGTGATTAATTGACTAAATGTTGGTTTTCTTTTTATTATTACCATGTACAACTATTCCAAATAACATCAGTGATGAGTACTCCTCCCCTCACAAAAAAAACACAAAAAACAAAAAACCTCTTTTCTGGTCTAAATGCCAGGCAACTGCTATGGCTACTGTTAAAATTATTAATAGTACTCACATAAACACCAAACTAGCACATTATCTGTTTTCTACCTGAAAGTTAACTCAGACAACTCCCCATTATTCAGTCAGTTTGCAACTAATGCAAACTCAGCTACAAATGGTCCCTTCAAGGGTAAGTTAAAAGGTTCAAACCATTCCAGTTTGCTTCAGCTAGAGCCATATCTCCAATTCCCACATATTCCTGTGTTCAAACAGTAGACTCAGACATAATCAATGATACCATTGGAATATAACAGAGCATCAAAAATAAATGATGGCTTTCACAAAAAAAAAGAAAAAGAAAAACCCTAATTTCATTTTGTCATACTATGTCACCACTTGGACTTTTTAACTTTGTTTAAAATTTAAAGCAGTGACATAGAGAACTGTGAAGGGTAATGCAGTAGTCTAGGCAAAAAATAAAATTTATTTTATACATGAAAATATTTCACTTAATTTGAATAATATCCTTAAAGTTGAAATTTATATTTATTAACTATTTTGAACTAAAGAATTAACAAAATGTTTTTTTCAAGTATCCTTTTTTTAAACCTTTACTTATTTGTTTATTTTCATGTGATGCTGAGGATCAAACCCAGTGCCTCACACATGCTAGGCAAGTGCTCTACCACTAAGCTACAGCCCCAGCCCCAGCAAAACAGTTTTTATAACTGATTTTTATCATTTCTGAAAATAATTTAGCTTTTTATGTATGCATATAAATATACATGTGTAGATGGACATATTTGTACAAATCGATCTGATCTGGATGTCGGATATACTAAATACACCCCAAATTGAACCCTACCTCACTCGTGTATCAGCATAGTCAACCAGTAATCAACAGATATGCAACATACAAAGACCAAGAGTAACATAATCAAAAGATACAGATCCTGCAGAGGCAGAAGGAGACTTAAACCCCAATCTAAAATTCTCAGAGATAAAAGGAAATAGTGCCCCCTTAATTAGGAGTATCAAGAACAGGATGCCCCTAGAGAAAAGAAGAAACTTTCAGACAAGAGAGAATGTTTGGAATTTAAAGTGTAAATGCAAAAATTTTTAAACCAGGGGGGACAAAAGGGAGGTGAAGTTGAGAAAATCCTAAAGGACCCCAAAATGATAAGAAAACAGAAAATAGAAAAGATTTTCAAAAATAGAGTATCTTTTCGGAAGATCTGACTTCTGACTAAGCAGAGTTCCAGAAAGAACACCAAGTAAACGGATGGAAGCACAAAAATCACACAATATAGGAAACGTTCCCAGAACTAAAGGCTGTGAGTTTCCAAACAGAAACGGCCCACCAAGTGCTCAGGACAATAAATGAAAGACAAACCACGCCAAGGCAAACCACTGTGAAATTTCTAAATATTAGGAATAAAGACAAAATCCCAAAATATCCCAGACAGAAAAAATGGAATCTACTCAGGGCCAGGACTGAATTCTTCTAAAGCACCCTGAAAAGTAGAAGACATTGAAGTAATGCTGGCAATTGTTTCAATTTTGAAAATATTTCAATCTAGAATCCTATGGTTGGCAAAATCAAGAGTGAGTATACATTAGAAATATTTTCCGATGGGCAAGGATTCAGAAATTTTACCTGCAATGTCAGAAAGCTACTGGGCATGCTCCACAAAAACTAGACAGTGATCGGAGATAAAGGAATGCAAGACTTGCAGAAAATGAGAAAGATATTCTCAGGAGAGATGTGGAGAGAATTCCAAGAACAACAAAGAGAACACTCAGGTCAGCATCTATGCATCAGGCAGAGAAAATCCCTGACTGCAAATCAAAACAGGAGATGGGATACTCCAGAGGCAGTGTCACCAAGGGGGGAAAAAATGCAATCAATTTCTGAAATCGTGTGTTCCTGGAGAATGTGGAAACTAATGAGTGTCAGTGCATAATGCTACACAGACTCTTTTTAAAAGAGAGGGACAGTTTGAACTCCGGGAGAAACAGAAAGGTGTACCAGAAAGGAAATGTAATCATAATGAGCTGTGAGCAATATTTATGTTATCTTAATAATGTAAACCTTGAGCACGAATTTGATGGATAACTGCACTGGCAAGATGGGGCTGGAGAGAAGCGGGGTGTGTATCAGAGGAAAAGTCAATAATCACTAGGAGAAGTAGCAATATCAGGACTATTTAGAAACATACAGCCACATGCTAAGGAGCGAAGCTAAATAAATAAAAGAGGAGTAGGACTTGGGGTTGGAAAGCTGGTATTTTGTTGTAAGTCTACCATTTAATAATTTAAAATTTTGTACACATACTGCTTTTGGCCTCGTGCTTTAAAGAGAAAACAGGAAACCAGAATTTTGTTGTAAATCTAAAGGTTTAATATAGGCTGAAAATTACGAGAAATTAAAATATAAATAGGAGAGACGGTTCAAACAGAATACCTTCCTAACTAACCTCTCTGTGCCAGCTCAGGCCTCTGGGCCACAGAAATGCTTTGAAGGAAAGGGAAGTAACAAAAGTTTGCTGAGCGCCTACTGGATACTCCACTGCTGTGGAAGATTGTGTCAGAGGTCCTTGTGACCGATTGCTACCACAACCCTGGGAGAATGAAGCATGTTAATTTGAAGTTGAAGGGCTGAGTCTCTGAAGGGCATGTTTATATGTCCCCAGGGAGTCATCCTCATTGATTCAATGGAGTATGTGAAGCCATTTGACAGATGAGAATCATTGAGGCCTGCATTTGTCATCCAAATAGTCATTGACAGAGCCGAGATGAGACTCTGGCTTCCAACTGACTCCCCACTCTGCACCTTGGGAAGATGGAAGCCATGTTTTCCCTCCCCACCCATGACCCCCACCTGGCAGGTAGCACACATGCATGGCACAGAGAAAATGCTCACTCAAGATCTATCGACTGGAGCAGGGAGTCCCTGAAAGGTCTTACCTGGTCGTCAGGTCAGGAGAGTCTGCAACAAAACCAAGCTCCCCAATCCCTGCTCCCTCTTCCTGCCATGAAGGTGACCTGTGCAAGGACTGTCCGGATACAACTTCTGCAGGGCACAGACGGTTCTTTCTTCAAAACAAGAGGGAAAAAAAGAAAAAAATTGTGGAAACAATTACGGAACCCACAGAACTTTTGAAAATGTCATTAACAAACTGTGAAATCGGGGAGATAAAAATCAGACACCCTGAGGGGGAACAGCAGTGCCCCCAGTGCAGCCACCTCACCCTGAGTCATGGAGAGACCAGTTTCCATTCTGCAGGTCCAGGAAGCAGGACGTAATGCGTGTATCCTGCTCTGAGTTGGCTTCCAGGGTGGCAGCATTTGCAAAGCACGGATGAGAGAACCGTCTAAGTTGGACCTAAGAGTACATAAAGGGGAGAGTCCATGGAAACCCAGCACTCCGGGAGGAGGTCTTCAAAGGGGAAACTCTTCAAAAGGCCCTGGGAAAGTGGATTCATGCTCCAGTTTTCCCCTGGCTGATTCCACACCTCTGGGCAGGAATCAGAATATCAGAACCTGTCTCCAGGGCTTCCACAATAATATATATTAAAATATTCCACAGAAAGGACTTGCTGTAGGGATTAAGTGCTGTAGAGCATTCACAGAGAGCAGGGTAGAATACAAAATATTTTCAAAACACCTCTTTAAATTCAGGATCAGCTTCCTTTATTACACATAGAGGACTAGAGAATGAAACAGTCAGAGCCTAACCAGGTGGAGGCTGATGAGTCCTGAGATGCTAAGGCCACAGCACTTTCTAGGCATATGTGAGTGTGAGGAGGTTGCAGCCCTGGGGTCCAGGAAACACAGACCTAATGTGTGTTTCTGTCCCCTTATTCTCAGAAAAAGCAACACTCAAACAATAGAATTTAGGGAAAAGTCAGTAATTCCTTCATCCATTAAGTCATAGGGTCAGCTTCCCTATAACATAGTCTTTTCTGTTCTCCTGGCCACTGGCTCACAGGAATTTCTAATGGCCTCACAAAGGGCCCTCTAGAGTATCACATTTTTGGACTCTGCTTTCTGAGACCTGATTTGTAGGAAACTCCAAGAATAGAAGAGTCTTTAAAATTCCAACTCTGGGCATCAAATACTTTGAGGTATTTGCCAAAACACCAGGTGCCTGTGAGATCACCCTGGGGTCAGTTTCCAAGAACAGGGTGACCTACCTCCATTCCAATGTCAGTTGGAAGTCTGTTAAAGGCCAACAGGTGCAATACCACAGAAGCACTCATTTCTCTAAATCATCCATAGTTGGTATATGGGCCTCTCTCATCTTAGCCTCTGAAGAGGAACTATTGGATTTTGAGGGCCAGCAGATCATGGGCAAAGGCATACAGTCAAGACAACCACTCAATCACCTCTACAGGAATGGGCTCTCACAATCTTTTTGCTCAGGAATCCTTGCAAATTCTACAGTATTTCCTGGGAGATCTCTCTTCCCTCCTTACTCAAATTCATGGTATTGTAGCCATCTGTTTTCATCACTTTTTCATTGTTGTAACAAAACACCTGAGAAAATCAACTTAAAAGGGGAAAGATTTTTTTTGGCTTAGGGTTTTAGAGGTTTCAGCTCATGGTCAACTGGATCCATTGTTTCTGAGCCTATGGTGAGGCAGAACATCATGGCAGAGAGTGGGAGGTGGAGTGAAGCTGCTCACCTCATGGCAGCCAGGAAGTACAGAAAGAGAGCAACAGAGATAGAGACAAAGAAGAAAGAACAGGGATAAAATATGCCCTTCAGGGATAAGCCTCCAGTGACCTGTGTCCTCCAACTAGGCCCTACCTCCTAAAATTTCCACCACCTCCCAATAGCCCATTAAGATATGAATGCATCATGACTCAATCACCTTCCAAAAGTCCTGCCCCTGAACATGGCTAAATTGGATAACATGAGATTTGGGGGCACGTTTAGGATCCAAACCATAATACCATCCCATCCTTCATCAGGACAGAATCATAGGCTTTTAGAAGTGATTTGTATTACCTTTTGTCCAATGGTTGGGAGAAGCAGGCTGCACACCTGCCTGACTTTTCAGTCCCAACATGGCTCTGCAGGTCAACAGTTCCAAAGAGCATTTAGGCTCCATTAAGGTTTGGATATGAGGTGTCCCCCAAAATCTCTTGTGTTAATGCAGGAATGTTCAGAGGGGAATGATGAGATTATGAGAGATGTCATCTCATCGGTCCATCCTAGTTTGAATGGACTGACCGGTTGGTAACTGTAGGCAGGACAGACATGGCAGAAGGACATGGGTCACTAGAGGTATGCCTGGAAGTGTTCATCTGCCCTGGGACCCAAACCCCACCCCCTTTCTGGCTGCCATGAATGGAACAGCTCCTTCATCACAGCCTTCCACCATGATGTTCTGCCTCACCTTGGGCACAGAGCAATAGAGTCAGTTCTCCACAGATGGATCCTCTGAAATCATGAACCAAAGTAAATTTTTCCTCCTCTAAGTTTTTCTGTTGGGCATTGTGGTCGCAGTGATGCAAAACAGGCTTCAAATCAAAATGACCTCCATCACATTCCTCAGACATATTCCCCAAAATATCAGAAATGCTTCTGAGTTCCTTTCACCTCTCCTGAGTGCTTTTCAAGTTCAATAATTGAAACTGTGTTCCCTGCCCCCAGAATCCTTTTATTCAAGGTGCAAGACTTGTAATAAAGGTTGCTCCTACATTGATGGTGGCATCAAAATTGGCACAACTGCTCTTAATGATAATCTGGGACTATATATTATCATAAAATTCTAAAAATGAGCACAGCTGAGGTCACACTTCATTTCCAACAATTTATTCTGTAGCAATTAAGTTGTTCCCAAAGACTTTGTGGCAGCACAATGTCTGAATTTCCTTTATAATAGGTAAAGTCTGAATCAATCTGAAGTTCCATCAATGAGGCATTGTTTCCATTAATAATTGTGCATTCACGTACAATGTGATCTGTACCACCAATGAGAGTGCCATGAAGGCCTTTTTACTAGCAGGTAAAATGCAGACTAAACAGTAGAGTACAGTGGTCCACAAACCAATGCACAGTCTGATAAATAACGTATATATGGACATAGAGAATGTTCATGCATTCATTGTTCACTGAATAAATATGGAGCATGTCTGTCTTACTGTTCCAGGTACTGCGAAGACAGCTGTGAACAAAACAACCTAAATTCCCACCTAGATAGAGTTTATAATCCAGAAGGGTGGGGGAAGGCAAGGAAGTGTAACTAGAATGTCAGAGATAAGCACTGTGAACAATTTTAAGGTAAGGTTTAGAATTAGAGTGTGGCGGAGGAGAGGGTTTTAAGCAGTGTGGTCAAGGAAGATCTGAGGGAAGAACAGGTTGCTAGCCCCTGGCAAGGGCACCCAGCTAAAGGCTGGAAGTTAAGAGCCTGGCTGGCATGTCAAGGCACAGCGTGGAGGCTCAGTGGCTGGAGGGGAGGAGAAGGTGCAGGACTGGTAGGCAGGCTAGCAGGGGGCAGATCTTTTGCAAATCCTTGGAAGGTTTTGAGCAGAGGAGAGGCAAAGGATTCTGGCTGCTGTGCAGGAAATAATCTGCAGAGGGCACAATAGCAGAAACAGAAACACCCATTCGAAGTCCCTTGCTGTGTTTGGGGTAAGAGATGCTTAATGGCTTGAACAGGGTGGTAGTATTGGACTAGTTATTTTGTAATTAAATTATGGATTTATTTGAAAGATGGAATCAAGAGACTTTTCTGATGTGCTGGGTTCATGATATGATGTGTAGAAAAGAGTGATATTTTTTGCCTGAAAAACTCAAAAAACTGATAATGACTCTTACTTGGTTAGAAAATACTGAGGGAGGAACCCACAGAAGGCAACATCAAAAGAATGTATACCATATGTGATAATGGTCATAGTTCACATTCATGTGAATTGCTTGTTTGCTCTGGGCCAAGCACCACTGAAGCTGTTTTGTATTTATATTCATTCACTGAATTATCATAATAACTCTGAGATACATTACTAATATTGCATCTGGATTATGGTTTAGATTTAGGTTTATCTAGTATCCTAATTTTTTTTTACAATAAACATGAATACCTTTCATGATAAAAGGAAATTCTGTGTGTGTGTGTGTGTGTGTGTGTGTGTGTGTGTGTGTGTGTAATGATTTCAGTGAAGAAAAAAAAAAGAAGAATCTCTACATTTCAGTACCTAGTCAGTCCCTGGTGATTGCTCAAGTTAGGTCAATGTGAACTTTCACATATGGTCTTGTAGTACAGCAGGTTTTCAACTTTCATTTCCTGCCAGACCAGATAAGTTCTTATGCAAGACTCAGTCTCATGGACATGGTAAGAACAATGCCTTGCTCTCTGCACCCTAGTTGTAATTAACCTATCCCCACCCCCCATACACACACACACTTTAAGGAACCCTGGAATTCAAAGGAAAGAGAAATAAATATTAAGGGGATAACTTTGAATCTGTTCTAATTTTTATAGGAAATTTTACTTTTTTACTATTACATCTAAAATGCCCTAGCATATTATTTACAACACATCCCAAACAGACAACCAGATGGAGACTCATCAGAGGATTCCTACACCAGGATAAGAGTCTCTGGTTTAGAAGGTCATGTGAATGAGATTGCTGAGTGGCACTGATTTTTTTTTTATTTCAACATTTCCTAAGCAAAAGATCTCATTGGATTTTGTTTTTTGCTCTTCAGTTACTCCCATTTACCAAATTTGATTATTTTGTCCAACAATTTCTATCTATATGAACATACTCAATGGAGAGCACGGATGATTGTGGCTCTTTGCAATAGAAGAGTTGGGGGATATTTGGGGCTGGGGACCCTGCTAGTTGCCATAGGGGCATTCTCTTGACTGGAAAATTGCACAACTCTTCCTGCACTGTGGATGACTGATTTGCATGAAATTCTGGCTGCGCTTTATAGGAATCTGATACTTCAGGATACATAAGTGGAAGGTGAACAAATTATGTCCAATTTACAATGAAAAATCAGATTGAGACCTCAACTCATTACACTCCATTAAATGCTTAGCAAACTCACTGAGTTGATAGGATTACACCAAAGGCAGTCCCATTCAATCACTATAACTCCCAAAATAAATATCTATTTTTATTTTCTCTCATGAATGTAGAGAGGAATCCCATCATTACATGGAACTTATTAAATGGAATTGGATATACCTTGGATCAAATTGAATCTTCTGAATCATGAACATTATAAATGGAAAAGAATTAGAGATTACATAGTCCAACCCTGTCATTTAACAGATGAGGGAAAGATGCTCAGAAAAATTGAACAATCTTTCTAGGACCACACAGAAAATCAGGACCAAAATCCAACTCACTTAGCCTGAGTACAGTGCTCTTTCCACCCACTATATTATGCCACTTGCCAAGGCCACTGCTGATGGTCTCAACTGGCCACACCATGGTATTAGAAGAGGACTCAGAAAGCATCTCCATCAATTGTACTATATGCCTCGTGTGCCCCATACCAGCAGAGCAGGGTTGTCTGGGATAGGATCCACGTGGGCAGCAAAGGCGATGCAATAGTCCTAGAGACTGGGAGTCATGCCAGCATTTGACTGAGAAAGGACATTTGGAAGGACTAAAGAGAGAAGAGAAAAGATGAGAAATCAAAGCTTGCTCTTAGGTGTGTAGAAAATTAAGGAAAGAGAGATCAGAAGCATTTGAAAATTAAGGCTTTACCTTATAAAAGCTACCTCCAAGAACTATTATCAGAGAACTTTCACCCTTCTTATGAATGCTGATGCGTTCAAAACAAGATAAAATTCAGGGCACAATTATTTTCTTGACTGACACCTTCTCCTGTGGCTCAGCTACATGCCTCTAGCAGACCCACTAGTAATAAAATCCCAGCTAGAACTACACTCAATTGCCAAAAAAGCTCATGATAGGAATAGTTTTGGAAATTCAAGGTTGGCACTCATACAGCTCTGCAGTAACCATGAGCAGCATGTTATTACCTTTGAGAGTATATTTAGATGTGGAAAGAGAATCTGCACTTGATGCCAACTGTATAGAATAGCATTTCCCTGCCTATAACAATGTGTTACAAGCTAGAAACCAATCGTTGATGTTTATATACACTTCAGGGTATTATGAAGGTTGAGGTTACCAGACAAAATATTTTACTCGCTGTTCTGATGACAAGTGTGACAATTTTCAGGTAGCCACCTTTGGAAAGTCTTCTTTATAGCAGTGACAAGTGAGATGCCATGTCAGTTACATTGCTGGCTCTGGAGCTCAACTAGCAAGCAGTAGCAGGTCTGTCTGGGATGGCATTTTGGATTGTCTCTGCCAACTCAAGTACCTAGCTGGCCAGCACTTGGACTCATGGACTGAGTGGAGTCTGCAAATAATGTTAATGTGCCACATGCAAATCAATACACAGGGCAAAACTGCCTCTGTTTTAACTGGTCATCTTTTGGGGAACCAGTCTGGTGGGAATGGGGGTTCATTCTGATGCTATTGGCTGTGCCATGGGGGACAGGTTCAGCAGGTAATGGGGAGAAACTCTCTAGTCATTTCTCTGACATTCTAAGACTTGGCTTTGGGAGAAAGTATGTATATAAAGGAATTAGAATGGAAGAAATATTTCTTGTAGTTGAAGATACCCAGCCATAAGAATATGACAAGACACTCTCTTTTTGGGGGGGGGCAGGTAACCAGGGATTGAACCCAGGGGGCACTTAACCACTGATTCAAATCCCCTACACTCCCCCCACCTTTTTTTTTCTAGTTGTTGATCTTTATTTTATTTAGTTATTTATATGTGGTGCTGAGAATAGAACCCAGTGCCTCATACATGCCAGGAAAGCCTCTACCACTGAGCCACAAACCCAGTCCCCTTTTTGTAACCTTTTATTTAGAAACAGGGTCTTGCTAAGTTGCTGCTTAGGGCCTCGATAAATTGCTGAGGCTGGCTTTGAACTCGCGATTCCCCTTCCTCAGCCTCCTGAGCCACTGGGATTATAGGCATGTGCCACCATGCTCAGCAACAAGACAGGTGAAGGAAGTGTTTTACTAATGGTAAAGCAGGTGCATGCCAGCCTGGTTAGAGGTAAAGAGTGATCACTTGGACGTTGGTTTGAGGATCTGCAGTTCTTTACAGAAGCGATAACATTTAAATGTGCATTGCTGGGCAATCTTTCCCTTGGTGAGTACTAAGAACTTCAACATATTTCACCAAGAGCTGGCATGCCTTCACAAAATGCACTCAGATTATGTTTAATCTCAAGACATGTTCCAGTCAACATCATCCTCAGTGGGAGCCAGAGAATGTGAGTTGGCTAGATACAGATTTCATTAGTGTAACTGAATTCTTCATATCTGCTCATTCCAGTCCAGATATTTTACTGGTTTGGAATCCTGATACTTCATAATTTCTGAAGCTCTGCTCACTGTCCAGAGTCAGCTCCCTTCGTGGTTCTCAAGCCAGCAGACCTGACCATCTGAGGGTACCAGGTGTGGCATGTGATGCTTCTAAGCTCCATCTTTCCATGTAAGCCTCCAGAAAATCCTGCCTGGATAAAAGGGAATGACAATGATAAATCAGTTTGCAACAGCTTCACTGCATCCATAGCACTGGATTTATGCAGGGAATTTTATAGCAAAATAAAATCAGGCCATATTTTTGTCAGGAAAACCTTGCCATATCATCATTCTAAGTGTGTAGATTTGACCTGTTTGAGGCAATCCCAATCTATAAAAATCTGGCAATAGTAAGTTTGTAAATTCCAGAGGAGTTACTTCATAAAATGGTTATTAAATTTCCCACGAATGGAGGGGTAAGATTAATTCAGATCTCTGCACGTAAGACCCCAAAAGAAGAATCTTAATCATTTACAGAAGGATCCAATGATATGGGCCAAACACAATTTTAAAAGTGCTTTTACCAGTATTTATTCACTTAATCCTCAGAACAATCCTATGGGGCAGATTTTATTAGTGTCTCTTTGAGACAATGACAGATTCAGGGTTTTGCCAAAATCTTTCACTAGTTTAATGAAGGGACCCAGGTTTGGCATTGTGGCACCATACCATAAGCTCCTAACCTTACTGTATTTATATTTCAAAATTTTAAAAGTACTTAGTACATTTACAGATAATTCATTTTTTTACCTTTTGTTTCAATGTTATATTTTAAATTATTTATCTTAGCCAGGGATCACAGCCATGCCTATGAGCACTACCTCTAATGGATTTTGAAGTAGATGCATACATTTATCATGCATCTCTTGGTGACAGGAAATGACAGACACCCAAATCAGGGGGGAAAAAACTTACTGGAGACATAAAACTAAGATATCAGGGGTGGAGTTGGCCTGAAGGACCCCAAAGGACCCAAGAAATATGGTCAAAGTACACTCTTCCTATCCTTACTTATTAGCTTTGACTTCCTTGGTCTATTGACAACATTCTCTTCTGTTCTTTTGGCAAAGATGAGCTTTCTTCATATATGTTTGTTAAAAATACATGTGTGTGCATGGGTATGTGTATATAGGCATGTTTGTGAAGGGACCAAGGAGCAGGACTATGACAGCTCCTGGCTTACCTGACTCCAGTTTAGCATAGCCTGACTCAGGAGAGAAACTTTTGCCCCAGTACCCATAATATATGATCCCTGCAAATCCTCTGATAGGCCTATTTCTGGGTAAATCATGTGACAAAAGGACTGATTGGAGGTCCCAGTGAGGCACTATGATTGGTTGACCCTTAGGGGCATTGTGATTGGCTGTCCCAGAAGAATGCTATGGATCAAAGCTGGTAGGCTATTCACAGAACCCCCAAAGGAAGAGCAATTTCCAAGAGAAAATAGATGCTTCTTATATTAAAGAAGAGGAGATGGGATGCACAGAATTGCGACTGCAAGTTGTCCCCAATATTCACTACCCTTCTTCCAGTGTAACCTGGACACACTAGTTGATCTTGAAGCTAGAATATGCCTCAGTTCTGGCTAGTGAATGGTAAGATGAAAGAGTTTCTGTGTTTTGTGAAAAGACATTAGGAATTCCCTTTGACCATTTTTTCTTTATCCTTCCTTTATTTCTATTAGCTAGAATGGAGACATGATGGCTGGAGCTAGAGCAACCACACTAGATCATGAGGTAACATGGGATATAAAGTTTGCATGATGGACAAATAATATAGAACTTTCCTAGTTCCCCAGGATTCGTGAGCAGAATGACCAACTGCACTATCTACCTTCAGACTTCTACTAGAAAGAAATTCCTATCTTGCTTAAGTTGCTAATATCCTGAACGTCTACTACTTACAGACAAACACAAATAGTAACTGAGTCTATTAAAGTTATATTTAAGCCTGCCAGGACATATGAAACCCAGACTGAAAATGGAACTAATGAGGGATTATGGGATGCTCCCTTGGTTACAGTATGGAGAAAGGAGAATTAGTTGTGCTTTCATGAAGAGGACCTCCAGAAGCCAGACACCAAGCTAGGCACCCAGTTCAGATGATCTCATTTCTTCCCCAGCATCAACTCTCTGCATTCTCTATAATTGGGCTCACTTTACAGCTGAGTGACTAGAAAATCAGATACAGATTGAGCATCCCATATCCCAAAATCCAAAATCCAGTGCTCAATTTCAGATTTTGGAACTAAGTCTATGCAACTATTAAAAATTCCCAAAACCCTGAAATCCAAAACACTTCTGATTCCAAGCATTTTGGGTAAGATCTACTCAACCTGTGCATGAAATCCTTTTCCTCGGGTCATACCAGCTGAAAGTGAGAGAGGAATAATGGGAGCCCCTGGGAGGCGGTCTCCAAAGTCTCTCTTCTCCACCTGCAGCTCCTCTCCTTGCAGATCTGAGCCCTTGCTGCATGTGAGCACAGTGTGTGAAAGCATAATACAAAAGCAGCATTTTACCAAAGGGTTGTACACAGACATTGCTTAAATACAAAACTTGGCAATTTGTCGAAAACCTTGCTCAAATTTTGAAGTTAATTTCCAGTCAACTTTAGAACATTCTTTAAGAAGTCTCCAAGCTTCTCCTCCATTGAGGGCTCTTTCCTTGTGACACATCCCACTTCCCCTGGGCCAGGGAAGAGGGCAGTTTTACCTTAGGAAGTGGCCCAATAGATAAACTCCAGGAGGAAAAATTTTCATCCCTACCTTCAGAGCATAATGGCAGCAAATCAGGTCCAGTTATCTTTGCCCCAGATTTGCTTCCTTATATGACTGGCCTCCACTCCAAAACTCCTCCAGCCCTGCAGAAATCTTATAGGAGTTCAATGCCAGCACTCGGTCAACCACTATTATGGAGCTGACAGATTCTTGGCTCCTCTAAGCTTTTTCTTTCATTCTTTCTTTCTTTTTTTTTTCCAAATGAATAAGTAGGTCTAGTTAGGTTTATTATAGGAACAAATGTTCTCCTGGAAAGCTAATTCTTTCAAATGGTTGAAATGAAAAATAATACCCCCTCCCCACCCTTCAGAGTCCACTCGGATTTAAGCAGATGAAAAAGCTAGGATTCCTAAACCTGAGGCTTTATTTGAGATGTAGAATATAAAGTGCCTTTTGCAGCCATTGTGACAAGCAAAGAATGCACAGGTTTCTCAAGTGACCATTGCAGGTCCTGTTCTGACCTCTTTTATGCATCTTCCTGCCAGGAATAGAATTTCATAGATGTGGTGCTTATTCAATGACTATGTATTTGGTGCATATTAAGAAATATTTTAAAGTTGGGTTTTTCACATAAAGGGAAAAAATTATCCTTCCCATTTTCAACTTCTGGACTGCCCATTGAAAAGTATTCCTTATATTCAGGAGGGCATGAATGATGGCAGGACAATGCAGAGAAAAGTGACAATCATTATGCCACAAACATCATGTGATGTTAGTGAGGGACTCAGGGTAGTGAGTCTGGTCTTAGTCTTTGGTGTTAGTGATAGTTGTCTAGGGTAACTTCCTTAGCAAGGAGGTTCTTGAAACCTTAAAGTTGGCTCACCCCATTTTTTGTCTTTTCTATAAGTGGAAGGCAGATGATAAAGTAGATTGCACTTAAGATGACAAAGAACAGATGTATGTTCAGTAACCATGCTGGACAAAGAGAGTCCTCAGTGAGAGCCATCTGCTCTGTAGGAGTTGCTATGGTCAGTGCCTGGAAGTCTCTAAAAGTCTCTTTAAAGCTGCATATTTTCTCAAATGTTGGTCCATTTAGGATGTAGGTTACGTTTTTAAAAAATCTGTAAGACAACCAAACATCTATGCACGCATGAGAACGTCAGCATTTCCTTGGTTCTAAAGACGTGTTCTATTTATCTTCGTATGGCACCTTTGCAGTCATTTCCTAGCACAGTAACAAATTATCACAATTTTGGAGTCTAAAACAACAGAAATTTATTCTCTCCCAGCTCTGGAGGTCAGAAATCTGAAATTAAAGTGTCAGCAGGGTTGGTTCCTTCTGGAAGCTCTGAGAAGAAAGCATTGCACGCCTCTCTCCTAGATTCTGGTGGCTGCCCACAATTCTTGGTTTTTCTTGCCTTCTGAATACACACACAGCTCCAGGCTCTGCCTGCTTTTGCATGTGGATTTCTCCTCTGGGTCTCTCTTTGCCTTATTTTCAGTCTCATAAGGACACCCATCAATTGATCAAATGATTTTTTTCTCAAGATCCTAACCACAATAACCACCATAAAGACCTAAATTCCATTATTTTCTTGAAACCTTAAAGTTGGCTCACTTTTTAAATTTAAATATCTACCTTAGCATCATGCTAAGCAATAAAAATTTGTAATTTGTTTTACAAAGTGTGATGTGTCTGTAATAAATGCATTTCCTGATATCCATTTTAAAAGAATAATAATTAAAATAAAATGCCCATTGGTGTGCCAAAAAAAAAAAAAAAAAGACTTTAATTCCAAATAAAGTCATAGCCACAATTCTGGGTGCACACGATTTGGGGGAGGGGGCGCTATTCAACACTCAGTAGTACTAATGCTCAGTCTACTGGCAATTCCAAAGTTCATAATCTGGGTTTCACTTCTAATCTTTTTCCTTTTCTTTTCTCTGTTCTGCTTTCTACTTCCCTTCTTTAACACACACAAAACACAGAGTTTGCAACTTGGATATACTGACTCCATTATAGTATTTGAAATACCAGAGCGATATACAGACACAAAAATACTATCACAGACTCTCATTGAATTTAACTGTTTTCCCTTAATTTTTATTTATTCTAATTAGTTGCACATGACAGTAGAATGCATTTATACATTTTGATAGGTCATACATGAATGGAGTGTAATTTCTCATTTTTCTCATTGTACCTATCGCAAGATCGCATCAGTCATGCAGTTTTAATTTCATTGAAATTAGCACAACCTAGAATCAAACTTAAAGTTCTTAAGTGTAAATTTCTATGCAGAAAGGTTTATTTGGGTTCAGAACTCATGGGTTCAGAGGTCTCAGTCCCTACATGGTGGACTCCATTGCTCCAGGCCTGAGGTAAGGCAGAACATCAAGAAAAAGGGCATAGAGGAAGAAAGCAGCTCAGGACACGGCCATCAGAAAGCAGGGAGAGATTGCTTTGTTCACCAGGGACAAAATATATACCCCAAAGACATGTCCCCAGTGGCCTACCTTCTCCAGCCGCACCCTAACTGCTGCAGTTAGCACTCAGTTAATCCATTCAAATGAATTAACACACTGATTAGGTTAAGTCTCTCATAACCCAATCATTTCACCTCTAAACTTTCCTGCATTGTCTCACACATGAGCTTTTGAGGGGCATATCATATCTAAACCATAACACAAATGTACAAATTAAATGCAACAAAAGCACAAACCAATGAAATTGACTGTATTCTTTCCAAGAGGGAAGGAGTACCTATTAGATTGCAGAAATTGTTGAAGGTGTAGGAGATACAGTGATAAGCAAAACAGACAAAGTAACTACCATCCTGGATTATATTTATACATTTCATCACATTATACAATTCCAGTGGAAAGAACCAGATAATATTAATATGACCAAATCAATCACTATTCACAACATGACTATGTGGTTACTAACTGCTTCTGGGCAACACCTCTTGAAGCCCACCTATCTTTGCCACTGTTTACCATGGTCTCACCCAATTCTGCAAACATTTTCCTCGACTCCAGTAACTGCAAACATTTCCTCCACATAGGGAACTGACATCATTTGGCATATTCACATCATTTACATATTAAACCCACTTTCTTCTTCTTTCCATGAACCCTTGACAATTCGACAGTACATTGCCCTGCCACACCGTTCCGTTTTCTTGCATAGCAACTCAATGTGTCCATATATCCAACAATTAAGACACCAAAATCTTGCTGTGTGAAAGTTCCTTTTGAGTGCAACATTCACTGCGAGTGATAAATTTTGTCTTTGAAACTGGTAAAATAATTTGGCATGCACACTCTGAATTTTTTTATTTTTTCACATCCTAACATATGGTTTTATCTGGATTCCCTATATTTCTAGAGCCTTAACTCCAAAACTATATTAGGATAGAAAAACACTCTCTCTGACCCAATATTTCATGAATGAATCCCCTTGTTTTTTCTTTCCAGTACTAAACATAACAAATTGGATATGTAGAATATATTTTCCAGATTTCAATGAAGCATTTTTTATAGATTTTTAGTTGTAGATGGACACAGTACTTTTATTTTATTTATTTGTTTTTGTGTGGTGCTGAGGATTGAGCCCAGTGCCTCACAGGTGTGAAGCAAGTGTTTCACCACTGAGCTACACCCCCAGCCCTAAAGGAGCATTTTAATACTTTGGCTTAGCTGTTACCTGCAAAAACATGAACATCCTGAACATCTCAGGACCACCACAACTCAATCTCATGAGAGAGAGAAATTCCCAGGGCATTCACTGTTGCCAATGCAGTACAACTAATCATTGTTACCTTAAAGAATTTTTTAAATAATTATTTAAAAATCATGTAGGACAATTTTGTTCTTTGGGAATTTCCAGTGCTTAGACTTGTGGATAAACAGTCTTCTACTAACAGCAGTGGATGAGGAATGGGTGCTGTGATTTTGACACAAAAAGAGGGTAACCTGATGGCAGTCAGATGTGCTTACCAGCATATTAAACATTAAATGCCGCCATTTTGGCAGTGACACAATGGCAACACCCAACCACAAATGCAAAGGAAACACTGCACCTAAGTGACATGATAGGGTTCAGTTATAATGTGGTTATCTAGATGCAACAAAAGAAAAGGCAGTATTTTCAAGATCTTAGGAAGTATTTGCTAGCCCCTGCAGGGAAACAGATCTACAACATGTCTCACACTTTCTCGGTCTATTCCTGATGCCCTGCTCATACCTTTGCTCCCATGCATTTCAACCCATCCCCTAAGCAACAGCCTGAGTGGTTGCCCTCAGTTCAATCTACATTTTTCAAGACCTACTGGATCCTAAAGTTCTAGGAATACCAAGGACAGATACATGATTTCTGTACACAAGGAACTCACAGACTTGTGTTATCAAGTGAGTCCTTTCTTCACCAACCCATGATTTACTTTCTTCCTTTCTTTCAAGCATTTTTCAAAATTTTATTTTCCTCATAGTCTTCCCAGAGTCATCTCTTTGGATCCCATTCCCAATAAAACCTTTAATAACTCACCTGACCATGAAGCACACCTCAAACTCTTCAAGTTCATGTGTAAATTCATATCTATATACGTGCACCTATTTTTCTCAGAGTATGTGCTCTCTTTTATTCAGATAGTGAACTCCTCAAAAGTCAAGATTCTGGGTACTAGATTCATTCGTCAAATTAATATGTGTTAGTACCCATCACTAGTTCCTGGAAAGCAAACATCTTTTCCTCTCTTCTTCATGAACAAGAGCAAGCTCTTGCCTACCCAATTCAATCTGAAAATTAATCCAAGTCAGTTTCAAAGCAGAGGTCTTTGCTCCTGGAGCCTGTAGTATTTGAGACAAATGGGATTTGAACCATAGTCTGGAATTTTAAAAGACAGCCAGTCTAGAGAGCTAGGCTGGGCCTTCTGTGTCCCCCAAACTCTCAATGCTGGACAAGGGCCAGTCCTGTAGAACCCACAGCTCTCCTGGAGTCTGAATTGAGAACTCAAGGTACAGTATGTCAGTTCCCTCTAAGTCTGGTCAACCTTGCCTTGGGTACCCAAGCTGAGGACACCCTCACTAGTTATGCTTGGTTCCTTCAGTTCTGCTCTGTTCTGTTCACATTTTATCATCTAGTAAGAAAAGCAAGCCACGTTTTATATGAAGAACGCCCAGGGAGATTTAAAGGAATGGTAATGCCCACAACATACAGAAGATAAAGAAGGTTCTAGGCATGGTGGTACATACCTATAATCCCAGCGACTTTGGAGACTAAGGCTAGAGGATTACAAGTTTGAGGCCAGCCTCAGCAACTTAGAGAGGCCTTAAGCAACTTAGTAAGACCCTGTTCCAACATAAAAAATAAAAAAGGGTTGGGGATACGGCTTAGTGGTTAAGAGTCTCTGGGTTCAATCCGGGATCCCCCTCCCCATCCCCAAAAAATGAAGACAAAGAAGTTGAGACCACCTGAATTGCCTAACAAATAAAGCATAAAATAACACCTGAACTTCTAGCAAAGGAATTTGCAACGGCAGAGAAAAAGCAAACAAGATATTAATGCACCCACTTTATTGTATTATAGTTGACAAATCATTCTCCAAGATTCTAGCCACCAAATAGAAGCCTTGCGCACACACATGCACGCACACACGCACACACACACAATACCAACAAACACTGTTCTAAGACCTCTCCATATTCCATATGATAATTCACTTAATTCTCAGAATAATTCAAGAAGTAGGTATTTTTTATTACCTGCTTTGTGATTGGCTTGGAGTTGTGTCACCAGGATCCCACTTCAAGGAAGGACTCACTTCTCAGCTATTGGGTAGTGTGGTCAGCAGGCAGCCTCCAGCCTCTTCAGGGTCAGCCTCAGCTGCAGAGCTACCTGTCCAGAGACATGCTCTTCTCCCTGTGACTGTGGGGTGCGTCAGGGGAGGAAAAGCCTGGCCACTGTAGCCTGATCTGGGATAATGTTGGTGAACAATGTTCTCTTCACGGCTCCCCACTGGGTGAGTCCCTAACTTGTCAGGCCTGCATCACTGCTTGGAATTCTCCTTCTGCCAATTTCCTACCTCCTTCTTCCTTTTACAGGTGCTGATCCTTAATCTATACCCTGCACAAGGGACTGTCTTCTCTGCTGCTACAGAGCCCATCTTAGAACATGCACTTTACAGATGAAGGAATCAAAGAATGGCATTGGAAAACCAGCATCAGGAGCCAAATTTTTATCAGATAGTCTGGCTCCAGAATCTGTACTTTGTAGACATTTTGTTATCCCACCTTGCCACGGTTCTTCCTTTCCCCAACTTGAGTTAGCCGTAAACTCCTTCAGCTTCAGGACTGTGAGCAGAAACTAAGAATGGTTCTACTTACCCTTCCATTGTTTATATCCAAGTTATTCTACTCAGATGATTATCAAACAGCTCTGTGGGTTTTCTTTTAAGAGCATCTCAATCAAGCAGTATCAATAAGGAAGATGTATAAAGTTAATGACAAGATGTCTGAGGGAGATTTTGTTTGTTTATTTGTTTAGTATTAGGGATTAAACCAAGGCCACATGCATGCTAGACAAGTGCTCTACCAATGAACTATATGCCCAGCCTACTGAGGGAGTTTCTAAACATTATTATCTTGATTATCTTATTTTGGATGAAGAAGTAAAAATCATTTTCAATATATTTTAAGTCCAGGTCCTAGATGTGTTTATGTGTGACAATTACATGGACTGGAAAGGAGAGAACGGAAATTGACCACACACCTAAAAATGTTTTCATGCTAAATATTCTCCTCAGAATAAGTTGCAGCACTTGAGACAATAGTAGTTAGACTCTCCAACTCTATCTCCTCTCAAAATAAACCAATGAGAGGTAAGATACTACTTCCAATATGGCAGCCTTGGGGGAGAAGGACCAGTGAGAGGCTGAGCACATTAAAAGTAACAGGAGGTGTGGGATCCAAGATGGCGGACTAGAGGAAGGCTGCATTCCTACTTGCTCCGTGGATTCCTACTTGCTCGGGATTCAAACAGCAGGAATATGACTCTCAACGAGACTTTATATTCAAAGCACATATAAGGGGTCCCCAGGTGCAGCTCCAGAACCAACTCAGCCGAGCCGGGCTGGGCTCGGCCCGCCGCGGGCAGCTACCATCCGGAAGCGCCAGACCCGGCAGCAGCTTCGGAGCAACCGACCTGGGTCTGCGCCAGCCAACAAGTGAGTGCGGGTCCCCAGTAGCGCTTTGGAATCACTGGTCGTGGCTCCAGCACCAGCCGGCGGCCTCCCAGGCAGAGACCGAGCATCTCAGGCTACCTGGGCATTCAGAGGCGTCCGGGAAACTCTGGGAACGCGGACTCTGGCAGGGAGATGGAACTACCCCACGCCATTTTGGTGACTTAACTGGCGGAGAAGGCCCAATACCAGCTTCCTGGGGCCTCCAGCTGTGTCAGGGGAGCTTCAACCGGGAAACTCTGGGAACACAGTCTCTGGCTGGGAGTGGGAACTATTCTGCCCCACTTCCGCAGCT
>JAJEJO010000186.1:422808-530079 GCA_020662805.1 Glaucomys volans
AATTGGAGAACACTCCATATATGAGAACCGAGACCTCTTGGGTAAGAGATGCTGCAGACAGCACATCACAGAGTGTGCAGGTCAAGTGCTGAGACCCACCTCACATCCATTTACCTTCCCTCAGAGAAATGGACCAACCACTAAAGGGACGGCCACCAACAAGCGACAGCACCCAAGTTGTGGTGCTATAGAAACCATTCATATCCCAATCTACTGCCTGCTAGTCATTCTAAAAGAAAACACCCAAACCAAGAGAACACTGAGGTTTGAGACTCAGAGGAGATCAAGGGTACATGTTGCAGGATGGGAGGGTGTCAGGCGGAAGTTCCTTCTACAGTCACGACACCCAGACACCCATGAGTATGTCTGCTTGCTTGCTTGCTTTCTCTTTTCAAAGGTTTCATGGGAAATGCCCCCAAATGTGCGTATCCTGTGGAAAGACTGCGAGAATACTTCACAGTGTTCTGATACCCAGACTTCTTGACTAAGAGAAGATAACCTGCAATAGCTATAAAACCAACTACTAATCCAATTAGAAAACCGAGGAAAAATCAAAACCACTCTTTTCAAAGATCACTCAGTAAATCAGTAACTGCTCTTCTCAACCGTCATGCAGCTTTTTGTTTTCCTTCTTTTGTCTCGTGTGTGTGTGTGTGTGTGTGTGTGTGTGTTTGACTGTTCTGAGAGTCTTTGAGGACACATGGTTGGAATTCAATGAATGAATGGAAAGTGAAAACTATCTTATTAGCTCTATGCAGCGATCTTTCTAATAGCATTGTCACTAGGTAAACTCCAGAGAAAGAAGAAAGAGAAGGTATTCTGAAAAGATATGGTAGCCATTTTTGTAGTGGGTCTTAAAGGGTATTATCTTCAGAAACAAAAAAATTTCTTCAATTATCTTAGGTGTCCTTCAATAGATGAATGGATTAAAAATGTAATATATATACACAATAGAGAATTACTCAGCCATAAAGAATAATGACTTTATGACATTTGTTAGCAGATGCATGGATTGGAGACTATCATGCTAAGTGAAGTTAGCCAGTTCCAAAAAACTAGTGGTCTAATGTTTTCTCTGATAGATGGAAGCTAACCCACAATAAGAAGGGAGGGGTGGAGGGAAAGAATAGAAGTGCAATCGATTGGACTATGGGGAATAGAGGGAATGGAGGGGGGATAAGCAAAGGAAAGACATCATTTTTCCCATGTACGTGTATAAAAATAACACAGTGAATCCCACCACCATGTACATTCTTAAGAATAAGATCCTAACTAGAATAAGATATATTCTATGCTTGTAAAATCATATCAGAATGGATTCTGTTGTCATGTATAACTAAAAAGAACCAATAAAAAAATGATTCCTCAAACTTTCACTGATTTTCTAAGGCTAAGATAAAGGTAGAAAATGTCCCTTGGGGTAACTCAGTAGTAAGCCACAGGGATCATGAAAGTCACATACACTCAGAGGCTGGATAATGCCTCTTGTGATATATGGTATTGCCTTAATTCGATAAAGAAAACAAAATCATGTCATTTGCAGAAAAATGGATGGAACTGGAGATCATCATGTTGCAGATAAGCAACTCAGAAAGTTAAGTCTTGCATGTTTTCTCTCGTATGTGGAATCCAGAGAGTTAAAAAGAGAGGTCATGAAAGTAGAAGAGAGACTACTAGAGAAGAGGAAGAGGCAAAAGTGGAGGGGAAGGGGCATAACCAGAAAGTAGAAATGATCAATGTTATATGCATGTACAAAAATGTCACAATGAAGCCCATTATTCCATGTGATTAATATGCACTAATAAAAATGAATCTGTGTGACACCAGCTATGCTGTCTGTGTACATTGTGTTTTTATCCTTTATGTGGCTGCAAAAACCACCCCTAGGTTTCCACCCCACTCTGACCTTCTGTCCCACACACTGCCTGGAATTCCCTTCCCTCCACTTGTCTAGCTCATACCTTTGAGGCCCACCTCACATCACCCTCCTCCACAAAGCTTTGCCTGAATCTCCTGACCTGCAGTAGGTTCCCTGGACCCCCACAAGCCTTCCTCACTACAGTACTAACTTGATACCTTGTCGTATTGGTTTCCTCTTCATATGCATGTCTTGCTAACATGAAGTTTTCACTTGTACAGAAGCCACAGTCTCTCATATGTGCTCTTTTTTATTATGTTTTTAGAAACATAAAAAATTCAGAGCATCACAGGCACATCACTCAGACTTAACAACTTCCAAGATATCGCTTACCGAGTCCTCCCACCCTTCCTGACCCCTTCCTCTCCTCTTGGACAACAAATCTCTACTCTCATGAAGTTAGTGCGCCTTTTACAAATGTGTGTGTTTATGTAAACATTATCTGATATTTTATGCATGAACATTTCAATTTCACCTGGGACCATCATATTCTGCTATGGTGCTGAATCATGTTTTTTTCCATTCACTGTGGTTTTTCCACTATTCTTTAATTGCATTCCTGCTGCACACACTTGACACCCAGAAATGTTATTGATGGTGATGATGATGATGATGATGATGATGACGATGATGATGGGGGAGGAAAAAAAAAAAACACTGTGCAAGAAGGAACTAGAAAGTAACTTGTAAGACCTTCATGACCTTAAGAGCTGAGGGCTAAATATATTTTATATCTCCCAGGTTCTCAGTTCATCAGCTGTGTAATCTGATGCTAGTTACCTGACTGATCTGTGCTTCTGTTTTCTCACCTTAAAAAATGAAGGATCGTATCAGAAATAGCAAATTAGTTCAAACATTTTGAGTTCTTGCACATAGTAAGTTATCAAAACCTTATTATATTTAATAGTAATCATTATTCATATACTATGATTCACCAAAGACTTTAGCTGGAGAAGTTTGACAAAGATTTTGAATTTGGGAAAGCAGAGAAATAAAAGGGTTCACTGGAAAATTTATTACATTATCAATAGTAATTGATTTTATCATTGGTATTTTCCCAGACAGCCGGACTCTGAAAGCCTAGGCTTCTTGTCCTTTGTGCAGTGAGGGTCAGGACTGTAGCCAATCAGTTGTCAATCATTTTACCTCTTAACCTAACTCCACAGAACAGAATATTTCTCAGAGAGATCTGAAAAGTGAAATTTATTGACTGCATCTTGACTGCAGTTTCTCAGCCCCTTACAGAGTTCTTAGTTGATAAAGAGAAATCCCCTCTAAAACCACTGTGACAAAGTTATTTTAGAGCTTCAGTAGTTTTTCTTTCTTTAAGCCATGTTAAAAAAAAAAAAAAAGTAAAGTCACCCTTACACTCTCTCTATTTATTTATTTTGGCCTTGGTGGACGAGACCACAGCTAAAACTTTATGGACCTCATAAAATTCCCAACATTCTCAGACACGGGTCGTGGTGTTTGTGCACCGGGCAGAAAACAAAGGTGCTTTATGAGGGGTGGACATGTCAGAGATAAATGAACTGAAGTTCGTCTCACAGGATCAGGCTGCGGCCAACCTGTGAGGCAAGCAAGGAAGGCCTGAGCTATGTCCCTCGCTTTCCTACTTCCTCTCCTTCTTTTCCCGGCAGAGTTCCCATGTTGCCCTTTGATTACCAGGAACTCCCACCATGACAGCACCCAAGGCCCATGCCATCCTTACTCTCTGCCTGACATTTTCTTCCCTCACCACACAGCTTTCTTTAGATGAAGGTTGGTTAATCTGAGACAGTGTCCAAATATGTTATCTCTCTGCCATGTAGGGATCCTTTCAGCAAACACTTTCTAGAGCCAATATGGCGGTCCAAAGAAGAGGTTCTGTAGTCAAGAAAGTGAGTAGAGCCTGTGGAACTCTCAAAATTAAACTCCACCGCCAGCTGCCTCATTTATCCACAAACAGGACTGGCCTCCAAAGCTCTGAGAGTGCACCACCCTGTATTTCACTGTGGCTGTGAACAATTAACTAGACATCATCATTTCATCTTGCATCCTAGGTACTTTAGAAGTTTTCAATACACCTTTTCTCATTGATCCTGGCAACGCGCTTTGTTAAGGAAGACACAACTTCTCTCTTCCCTGTATGAAAATTATCTTACCAAAAGGGTGAGATGATATTGACTACTTAAGAAACTACGTCAGCTAAAAAATATAAACTTTCTTAAATGACTATATGTGGAAAAAAAGAAACAATTCTTTTCAGTGCTTCATATGGGATTATGATTTTAGCATTTTAGGTAAGAATTACTGTTCATGAAAGAAAATATAAATCCTCAGAAAGTCAGTGAATATGGTCATTTCATCTTTTTAAGATCTGAAAACTGAGTGAGAATATATTGTAAAATTAATTATGCCTAGAGCAAATAAACACTCCTGTCAATCTTCAGATAAGATTAGGGTTAGCTTTTTTTTCCCCTCCAAAAATATTTCATCTATGCACTTTCTATCATGCATGATGTTTTTAAAAACTGCTTTTAGCATTAACATCTTGCCGTACTTCCTGTCCCTGTATTCTCTCCCCTTGCTCCCTATGTCTGCACAAGTTTTCAATTTAGATTATATTTCCAGCAGATGTGATATCTTTTAGTCTTTGCTTTCTCTTTCATTAAAAATGACGTGTCATACGTTTTACTGTTTTGAGACAAAATAACCTAAATAATGATGTTCAGAAATCCTAAATGATTGCTTCTTGTGTGTGTATGTGTGTGTGTGTGTGTGTGAGAGAGAGAGAGAGAGACAGACAGACAGACAAATAGACACAGAGCACAGAGATAGAGAAAGACAGGGAGAGAGGGAGAAAGAGAGAGAGAGAGAGGACACACATGCTGTGTCTGGGAACAGAACTACAGAGAAGAAAGTTTGTGTTCCACAAATGCCAAGAGAGACTGAGGCCATCTTCTACTAGTTCCTAAAAAGGCAACAGAGCTGAGCATCTCAAAACACAAAGCTCCTACCACAGAGCATTTTCAAAACCATATTGCTCTCTCTATATATGGATGTTTATATTTTCTGAAGTATTCCCTAATGCTCAGTATAAACATTAGCTCACAATTCCAATGAGCAACTCTCTGGGGATATTTATTTAAGTTTGCAAAAATATGCATTTAGCTCTATTAACACAAGTCCAACTACGATACTTTCTAACAGGCTGGTAGCTCTGGAGCAAAATGGTGACTTCATCAAAATTCTCTCTTTTACTGCCTCACCCCTGAGTTGAAAACTTTCACCCAAATTATCAGCATCCTCCAGCTCTCTCTCTTCCCTCTCTCTTTCAAAATGGAAAGGAGTTCAGTTATTACCCTTTTTTACTTTAAAGTCTATGACACCTCTCTGGGGGTAATTTAGGATTTTAAATATCCCTACAATATTCAATGATCTCAGTTTCTTTTCCAGAAGTCCTGGGCATCCATAATCAAGTAGGGGAGTTCAGGCAGAGAGGAAAAACACTTTCTCCTGAGATCACCTGGCCGCTGGTTCATTTTGCAGCAAGACTGACCTTGTTAACTCTAAAACAAAGAGCAAGAAGCACTAAACGACAGCAGAATCTCTGTGGCACTTCGAGGCTATAAAATTCTCTGAGTCTGTGAAACCAGCAGAGTTAGGCTTTGCTTCTCGCCTCTCTTGAGCAGTGAAGCCATTTTTCACACATTATGGGGCATTTTATTCTGAGTTTCTTGCTTTTAACTAAATTATCTCAATGGTCTCTAACAATTATGGAATTCCTGGGTTGGACTCATCCTAGTATTCCCTGGGGTTAGCCCAGTAACAAGAGTTGATAACCAACAAATACTAACATTTGAATGAATGTCCTAATTTGGGATGAACCTGGGACTTGCAGTTCCAGGAGACAAGAGGAGAAAGATTAATGCAAATACCTGAAAGATGGGCTGGGGTAGTGGCTCAGTGGCAGAGCACTTGCCTAGCATGTGTGGGGCACTGGATTCCATCCTTAGCACTACATAAAAATAAATAAATAAAATAAAGGCATGCTGTCCATCCAAACAACAACAACAAAATTTTTTTTAAATACCTGAAACATCATTTCCAAGACAGAAGCCATTAGATAGCCGATTGCTGACATTAGACTCTTTGGGATGGAGAGTCAGCCTCAATCAATACACATTCCTTAGAAACTGCCCTGAAGGAATGAATCTCCTCACCAAAAAACTGTCCGTAGCTTCTGAGCAAGGAACATAGGGATTAAACAAGGAATTGGAGGGAGAAAATAGAGAAACTAGTTATCAGGAAATGCTGTATTAAGGTTTGATACTTTTCTGTTCTATACAGGAAGGTTCCAATTATCCATCTACTACTTCGTCATCTAGGACTTCAACTGGAATTCCCTAAGTACCTCAGAAAGTCAAATTAGGGATTTGCAATCCATACGCATCTTTTAAGATTATGCCTGTGATGGTTAATTTTAGTTCTCAATTTGACTAAATTAGGAATACCTAGGAAGCTGGTAAAACATTATTTGGGAGTGTGTCTGTGAAGGTGTTTCCAGGGGAGATAAGAAAGGGAAGATCCAACTTCAACATGGACAGGCACCACCCATTTTGTCCAGGGGCTCAGAGAATCAAGCCAGTCGGAAGGCAAATGGGCCTACCTGTCTCTGTGAGTGTGTTAGTCAGCTTTTCATCACTGTGACCAAAATACCTGGCAAGAACAACTTAAAGAGGAAAAGCTATTTTGTGCTCACACTTTCAAAGGTTCAGTCCAAGGTCTTCTGACTCCATTGCTCTGTGCCTGAAGTAAGGCAGAACATCTTGGCAGAAGGGCATGGTGAAGAACAGCTGCTCAGCTCATGGCATCCAGGAAGCAAAGACAGAGAGAGAGAGAGAGAGAGAGAGAGAGAGAGAGAGAGAGAGAGAATGCAAGGATAAAATATAATTCCCAACGACACACCCCCAGTGACCTACTTCCTGCAGCCACAGTCTATCTGCCAACAGTTACTACCCAGCAGTCCATTCAAATTATTAATCCACTGATGAAGTTACAGTTCTCATAATCTAATCACCTTATCTCCGAATATCCCTGCATTACTTCACACAGACGCTTTCCCTCCCACCCTCACCTTACTTCCAGGGCACTCCTCATATCCAAAGCATAGTAGGGAGTTAGGATAAACTCCTGCTCTCCTATCCTTGAACACCAGGACTTCAGGCTCCCCAGCCTTTGAATGACAGGACCTATATCAGCACCCTTTCCCCTGCCCCTTGTTCTGAGTCCTTCAGACTCGAGCCACGCCACTGACATTACAGGTTCTCCAACTTGTACACACACATTGTGGGATTTTTCAGCTTCCATGTTCACATGAGCCAATTCCCAATTTCCTTTATAAATCCTATCTCTCATGTGTGGTGTGTGTGTGTGTGTGTGTGTGTGTGTGTGTGTGGCTGTTTCTGTGTCTCTATAGAACCCTGGCTAATATAACCCCTTCACTCTGAGGTCAACATTTCTCTTAAATAAAGTAAATGAAACTTTGCCTCCCCTGGATACCTCCTACGTAGTTTGGTTAGTAGCAAGCAAAGTTTTGCATTCCACAGTGAGATCTGAGTCTTAAAATAGAAGAGTTACCCACTTCCCTTCTGCCAATAAAAGTAAATGGTTGATATTAGATTCTTTCCTGATATTCCACAAACTGAGCAAGAAGGAAAGGACCTAAGGCCTGAGAGTTAGAAAAAGAAATGTTAAAAGATGAAACAGATGAGAAAGCAAGAGACCTGGGGCACAAAGAAGGTAGCTGCTTACCCCTAAATCAACCAGGGGAGTTGCATGTTCAGGACACCTCAATACTCAAACATTCTTCTTCTTCCCTGGAGTTTTAGCAAGTGACAGTCACAAGTCACAGCTAGGGGACAGGATGAAAATCTGCAAAAGCTTTGTCCATGACTCTAGCAAGACACCATCCAAGACTGTCCACACCCGTATTTCACTCCCACCTGCTTCTTCTTATCTATGATAAGTAGAAGGTGGAAAAAGTGAAATCACAAGAATTCTCAAAGCAAACCAGAATCCTCCCCCCATCTCCCAGAGGACCTAAATTCCTCTCTCATTGGCTTCACTGCCAGGCATGCTCACTGAAAAGGTCAACTCTCCAAGGATTAGGAAAGAGACACACTTCCTAGGGCTGAGCACCACCTTAGCAGATCCACACCCCATTAATGTCAATGATATGGTCACACCACAAGTCTTTCCTGCCCCTCCTAAGCGTGCGTGTGTCCACATATAAAGAAACAAATGCAAGATCAATGATTACTCTCAAAGCAGAGAGGAAAATGGTTTTTCAAAGGAGTTTGATGGTTGGTTTGATTTGAGAAAAACTGTTCTTGATTAGTTTATCTAGAAATTCTTTAATTTAAATTGAGCATTAATGGGTTAGGTGTAGAAGACAGCTTTATTTACTTATATGCTGTAACTGATTTACTCTACTAAATTACAAATTAATACATTTTACCAAAAAACTTCAAAAACTTAATAGCAACATTTTCCCCTTGAAACATGTGTCCTTGCTCACATGAAAGCATCTTGCTAACCCTATTTGGATCATCTTTTATATGTCAGTATTATTAGTGGGATATTTAGATTATTTTCAAATATTTCAAGGAATCAATACTCTGTGTCTAACCAAACACACATTAACAGAGTCAGGATAATGAAACAGAACTTAGGAAATTTCAAATTGATAGAGAAATAAGTTATATACCTAATTGTGAAATTACACATAAATAAAATTCTGAGACAACAAAATCTTTGATTTCCACAGAAACATTTACATCTTTCAATACTGCTTTTGCCTGATTTTCTCAGGTTAGCAAGACTGAAAACTCCTTGTTTACTTCCCTTCAATTTTTCTGTGAATTCTATGACGACATATATTCTCCAAACTTTCTCCCATCTCTCACTCCTCAATATAATTTCCTCTAAATAAACAGCACTACCTGAAATCTTCCCCATGAGAAAGTATACTGCAGATTAAATAGATGGGGCAGGGTGGGGGCAGAATTCTTGAATGGCTGCTTGTACCAATAGGTGTCCCTGAGAAGATCAGATATTTTCCTCCCCTAATTTCTCTGGTGATGAAAACATCTTCATTTACACTCTCATAAAGCACACAGAACTATGGCATTCATATCCCATTTTACAGAACTTGTTTAACATGCTCAGTTGTGTGTTTTGTTTCTATTAATTACAAAGAGTATTTTCTCTGGGAGATTGACATTCAGTAGGCACATTGGAAAAACCACCCATTTCTCTTATGTCTATAAACATCTTCCTCATTGATTTGGTTACAAAATTTTTTCATTCCTCTAGCACACACTCTATTTTCCATCTTCAATTTCAAGTACACTCACCTTGAGCATTTCCTGGATCAGTAGCCCAATTGGCACACAGAACAAAAAGGGAAAAGATTGGGGAGAAAAGAAACAGAGCCCCAGGGACCTGTTAGACCTAGTTACATGCATGTAATTAGAGTTCCAAAAAGAGAAGAAGAAAGAAAATGGGGAGAATACTGGTCAAAGATTTATGCACCAAACATCTTCAAAATTTGATGAAAGATATAATTTATAGATTCTAGAAGCTCTGTGCATATCAGGAAGGCTAACCACACAAAACATATCTGAGCCAGACTCAGAAGTCAGGAGTCAAAGCCAGAAGCCAAACATAAACAATGAAGCTGGAAAGGCACAATAGAAAAATGACACATTATATACAAGTGAGTGGCATTGAATAATCAACCAACTTCTCATTAGAAACTATGAAGGAGAGAGCAGAACAATATTTTTTAAATGATGGGGGAAGATTCAGAATTCCATATCCTGCAAAAATATTCTTCAATTTTTTTTGATGTTGCTAGTGGTACCTGGGATTGAACCCAGGGGTGCTTAACCACTGAGCCACATTCCAGCCCTTTTTATATTTTATTTAGAGATGGGGTCTTGCTGAGTTGCTTAGGGACTCACTAAGTCGCTGAGGCTAGCTTTGAGCTCACAATCCTCCTGCCTCAGCCTCCCAAGCCACTGGGAATATCCTTCAATATTGAAGATGAAATAAAGAATCGTAAGTTAAAAGAAAACCAAGAGAATTTTTCACTAGAAAACTCAAACTATAAGGAATTTTTTAAAAAATTATTCAGGGTGGATAGAAATGATGCCAAATAGAAAAGTTAATGCTCCAGAAGGAATACAGAGCAACAGAAATGATGGAGAAAAATATTTAAATCAAAATCTTATGATAGGCATCCATGACAGAATATGATAATGATACATACATAAGCTTGTATCAAACCAAACTTCCCATCAAAAAAAGCAAAGCAAATAAACAAACTTAAGAAACAGAAGGGGATGCCAGACATTTGGTGCCACATTTGCCTTTAGGCATTTGCTCATTCAGTAAAGATTAAAAGACTGAGAAGCTGAACAGAATCTTCAGATCTCTGTTCCGGGGCTAAGAGCACAAAATTGGAATTCAATTTCATATTAGGTTGAGTGTTGTTCCTCAAAACTTTATGTCCACCTAGAACCTCAGAATATAAAGTCACTTAGAAGTAGTGTCCTCACAGATGTAATTAATGAAGATGAGATCACATGCGGTAGGATGTTCCCTAAATCTAACATGATTGGTGTTCTTACAAGAAGAGGAGAAGAGACATGCAGCACCTTGCTGAGGAATACCAAGGATTTCTGCAACCTCCAGAAGCAAGGATGATGCAAAGAAGGATCCTGCCTGTGGCCTCCAGAGGGAGTGCCACCCTGACACCACCTTGATTTTGGACTTCCAGCTTCTTGAACTGTGAAGAATAAATTTCTGTTGCTTTAAGTCACCATTGTGTCAGTTTTATGTGTTTTTGATTCTGTTTTTATGGAAGTCCTAGGAACCTAGTTCAAAGCCCAATAATAGAGGAAGAGTCTAAGAATAAGGTAAATCGTAAGTAGACGGGACGTTGAAGACAAACCCAATTCCAAATAGGCTTAACCCTGAACTGAATTAAGATGTGTTTCCTGTCGCCTGAATGATTGTCAAAAGCATAAGTAAGCCCCTTCTGAAGACTCATATGACATTATATCTGTAATTTCTATATACATTACCTATAATCCATTTAAAAATAGTCAAATGTGCTGCAAAACAAGTTCCCAGGGTTCAACTTTGTTCAGAAGGGCTTCTATCACAGTCTCTGGACTCCAAAATACCTTCAGAGCTCTTGCTTATCAGACCACTTCAAGGAGTTGTATTTTGCTATATCTTTCTAAGAACTGCTGAGTCTGGCCTCCTAGGGCAGGGGCTGAACCTTTAATCTCTGCCTCCCTTGGCAAAAACTGCCCCATTCTTTGTAGAGTGGTGATTTGCCTCATGGCCTTTGACTGCCTTGGAGCTGTGGCTGTGCTTTGCCCTGGGAACTTTCTGTGCACAGGTGTAGGACAAGATTGCCAGGGAACTATGGTAATACCCTGCCTGAGGAAGTTCTGTGCAAAGGCACAGAACCATAATAGTCTTGACCTTGAGCTCAGACACCAGCTGCTGGGGATAGAGAATTCTGAGCATAACAAGTTAACCAAAATATCTTTTGTTGTTGTTGTTGTTGTTGTTGTTGTTCTTTTTAGTTATACATGACAGTAGAATATTTTGTTTTGTTTTGTTTTGTTTTGTTTTGTTTTGTTTTGTTTTGTTGGTGATGGGGATTGAACCCAGGGCCTTGTGCATGAAAGGCAAGCACTCTACCAACTGAGCTATATCCCCAGCATTAGTAGAATGTATTTTGATGTATCATATATGCATGGAGTATAACTTTCCATTCTTGTGGTTGTACATGATGTGGAGTTACACTGGTCATGTATTCATATATGAACATAGGAAAGTTATGTCTAATTCATTCTACTATCTTTCCCTCCCTTTTCCTCATTCCCCCCACCCATCCAATCTGGTGAACCTCCACTCCTCCCTCCCCCACCCCACCTATTGTGTCAGCACCCACATAGCAGAGAAAACATTCAGCGTTTGGTTTAGGGGGATTGGCTTATTTCACTTAGCATGATATTTTCCAGTCCATCCATTTACTGGAAAATGCCATAATTTTATTCTTTTTTATGTCTGAGGAATATTCCTTTGTGTATGTATACCACATTTTCTTTATCCATTCATCTGTTGAAGGGCTCCTAGGTTGGTTCCATAGCTTAGCTATTATGAATTGTGCCGCTTTTCAAAATTGATGTGGCTGTGTCACTGTGGTATATTGATTTTAAGTCCTTTGGGTATAAACTGAGGTGTGGGATGGCTAGGACAAATGGTGGTTCTATTCCAAGTTTTCTGAAGAATCTCCATACTGCTTTCCAGAGTTGACCACAATATCTTACAAGTGCTGTGAAGTTCAAGCCTGCCTGCTTTCCAGAAACTTTTCCACAAATAACCTTTTGATGATAACACCTACATAATAAGCATGCTGTACTAGCTCTGGGTCACTGTTCATCTGTAGGAGGTCGGTGTCCTACTTGTTCCCAGCTTTCTCTTGATAAATGGTTGTATGTCCTTCTTAGTCCCCTGTCGCCCCTCGCCAGTCTCCAGGGTTTGGCCGTGCAGGTCACCACTCTTCTATTTTGTCCCTATAAGAGTGAAGCCTCTTGTTCTGAAAGGACAAGATGCTGGACATCTCTGAAAACTTCTGGCTCTTTGGAACCTCGGGCTGACCTGCACAGGTAACGTGGACTTCAGTTGGCTCCACCTTTGGCAGCATTTATAAGATACCTGGAATTTTGTATTCCTTTTATTTCTTACCTTTGACTAAGTGTATTTTGAGTTTGTTTATTGTTGTTGTTGTATATTTATTGTATTGTTACTATATTTTCTAGGAGAAAACAGATGAATTAGGGTTAAACTGCCACTGTGTTCCTACAGAAACTGAAACTCCACAAAACAAAATTTTATAGTCAGGATAGTCTCTGTTAATACAAATATTATTTCTAGAAAAAAGAGATGCAGTAGAATGATAAGAAATGATTGGCAGTTGCAGTTGATATTCTTTCTTATTCTTAGTGTTTTTTATCTTCCCTATCTTCTCTAATATTCAGCCATTCCTCAGTACCCATAGGGGATTGACTCCAGCACACCCTCACCACAGATGCCAAAATCTGGGGTTGCTCAAGTCCGCCATGTAAAACAGTATAGTATTTACATATAACCTATACACTTCTGACGGACTTTAAATCATCTCTTGATTAGTTTTAATACATAATACAATGTAATGCAGCATAAATAATTGTTATGCTATTTTGTTTAGAGGATAATGACAAGAAAAAGTTTGTACATATTCAATACAGATACAATTTAAAAATATATTCTTGCTTGTCATGATGGTACACGCCTGTAAACCCAGCAGCTTGGGAGGCTGAAGCAGAAGGATCAGGAGTTCAAAGACAGCCTCAGCAAAAGTGAGGTGCAAAGCAACTCAGTGAGACCTGTCCCTAAATAAAATACAAAAAAAAAAAATAGGGCTTGGGATGTGACTCAGTGGTTAAGTGCCCCTGAATTCAATTCCAGGTAACCAGAAACAAAAAACAAAAAAATAAAAAGTGAAAACATATTCTTAATCCATAGTTGATCAAATTCACTAATGGATAAGGACAGCCAACTATACATGCAATGTCTTATATTTATAAAAATAACATGGTGTCAGTATGAAATTACTGTGTATAAACAAAAGTCAAATTTTAAAAATAAAAATGTATTAGCAGGAAAGGACTGCTCAGCACTGTCAAGAGCACAGAGGATATGTGTGAGAGTCCCTTCATGAAGGACCTTGGACTTTGGTAAGGAAAGATGAGAGAAGCAAAAAATCACTTTAATAACAGGAAAATGTGGAAATGTCCCAATTCGTGACATGTTAGGATCTGAGAGCAGACACTAGTCACATTCATTTAGAATGATGAGGAGGAGTCTGCTTTGGGAAGGTCCACATCGGTTCTGATCAAAAAAGATGGAAGAATGGAAGAGGGACGAGAAGAAAAACTCCAGTGACCAACCTAGCACAGTCTAAGGCACTGAGGTAAGAGCACCTGACCGTGGTGATTGCACAGTTTGACCTGAGAGTGGGGCTCATGGGGGGAGACGAGGCTATAAAGTTGGATGCTGTGGTCTCCTTTGAATTCCAGGCTGAGCAATCTGTACCTAAGTAATGGAGTCCTTGGTGCTTTGGAGGGCAGAAATAAACACTGAAAGGGCTGCCCTGTGGAAAGATGAATCCAGCCATAGTGAACAATAAGATTACTAAGGATGGTGTCACTGAAAACATGAGGAGGGAATGGAATAGTCATACAATAACTACCTATTTTCTAAGCATCTATTTTGTTCCACGTTCTGTGCTGAGTGCCGAGTCTATAGTGATGAATGAAACAAACATAATCTCGCTTGCATAATGGAAAAGAGACAAATAATTGAAACATATAATATTAAAAATATTATATTTCTACTGTTAGAGAATTAATAGTTCTGCAGGGGACAGGGTTAGTGATAGGAGAAAGGCGTCCTGTAGGGTCATTTAAGCTGAGATACAAAGATGAGAGGAGTTAATTCTACAGAGCATGAAAGACAAGTTTAGGCAGGGGAGCCAGCATGGAAAATCCCTCAAGATGGAAAGAGCTTAGTTTAGCCAAAGGAAGTGCTGGGAGACTGAAGCCATGTTTATTGATGGAGTTGGGATGTGTAGGCCAAACCAAGGATGGGGAGAATAGTGCTCTAAGAAAGCACCTGGACTGAACAGAATGGCAGGAGCACAGGAAGCCCAGCGAACAAAGGTATGATCAGAAAATAATGGTGTCATTTTAGATTCCTCAGGAAGTGGGCACCAGGATGGACTCAGATACACAATGGAATCAGAAGTACAAGAGCCTGAGATGGCATTGCCTCTCCAAAATGCAGCAGAGAAGCAGTCCAGAGCAAGGCAGCCTGGTGAAGCAGTCCCATGACAGACACAAAGGGTCAGCTCTGGGGCTCTCCTGAGCACCTCCATCGACTGGGAGCAGCCATGGAGATCAGAGATCCCACCCAACACTGCTGAGGTTTCTGACGGTGCATCAGTGGGGCTGCCAGACACCGAGCTCCTTGCAGCAAGATCTCAGCAGAAGGGACATTGAGCAGGCCCCCTTCATGGCTATCACATTTGATAAATAAAAATATCTATTTGGGGGAGCTATAAAACTGGGTTTAAATAAAATATCAAATAACAGTAACATAGAAGGTGAAAAGAATTTGGGTTAAACATTTTATGATTTTCAGGAGGGAATAGAGAAATTGATTAAGGTTAGGTGGCATGGAGTATGCACATTAAAATCTTAAGGGTGATCATTGCAAAGAATTTAAAATGTATACATAACTTTTCTAATCAATATAAGGGGTTTAGGAATAGAGCAAACCTGATCTCTCTAACCAACGAGAAAGAGGTGGGAAAAGCAAAAGAAAAGAAATTCATGGTTCAGAGAAGTTAGATAAAGGAGATAAGATAAAGTATAGGCAAAATTATTTGCTGGTCTTTCATAGCAAAAAAGGCAATAGCATCCAAAATTGATGGTATAGCTAACGGAGATTTTCGTATTTTATATAACATAAAATTATTATTTATTATATTGTTATAACAATAGGAAATTTGTAGGGTAAAAGTAGAGGAAGAATAAGCAAGTCAGTTCTCCTTTCACAGTAAGAAATTAATAGAAGAAATCCAAAATTAGCAAATCAATTAACAGACAAATAAATATGTAGTGTGTTGAGGATAAAATAAAGGAATTAAAGACACAAATGGCTAAAAGTGATTGAGTCTGAAGAACTAATGAGGCTAGGGGAATAAAGGTAAGCTTTAATGTTTATTTTTTGTACTTCTATGTTTTAAAATGTTCTGCCAAGTAAACACATTACTTTAATAATAAAATAATAAGTGTCTTGGAATGGATGAGGTCACCCAGAAAGTGGGGTGAGGGGAGCTGAGCAGAAGCCCCAAGGCGCCCCAGTGTTAGAAGCTGACTGGGCAGAGGAGGAAGAATCAACAAGGAGACCAGGAGGTGTGGCCCTGGAGCAAAAGAAGAACCAGGTCAGGGGTGCCAGAGCCCCTGAGGAAAGCTGCTTCAAGAGGGAGAGCGTGACCTTCAACAGAGTGTTAAATCTTGTTCAGTGAGGGGCTGAGGTTGGAGCAGAGCAGTGGCTTTGCCTTTTTGCAACCCAGACGTCCTCAGTCACCTTGAAAAAGCAATTTCAGTAGAGTGAAATATTGGGAGCATGAATGGGACTTGAGCAAGTTGAAATGAAGTGAGTAAAGAGAGCCAGGAAAAAAAGAAAAAAGATACTTGGCAAGAAACTAAAAAAGATTCTGTAACAAAGTATGAGGTGCAAAGAAAGAAGAATTCAGAGAGGGCTCCATCTATGAATCAGCTGTACATTAGCAAACTCAGAAAAGCCAAGGAGTATGGAAGATGAATTTCGCCCCCACTTGTCAATCCACTTTGTCCAATTTTGGTGCATAAATCCACTCTGTGACGAGCTCTTTGACTCGTAGAATCCACAGGCCCAAGTTCACAGGCACAGAGCAAGCATCTCAGAAGCTATTGGAAAATTGGTATCATTGCAAATGCCATAAAAATGGTCTCCTTTGCAAACTCTTCCTTCTCTGCCCAGTCTCTCACACTGGAGCGCTTCAGGATGTAAGCCCTGAGTACAAAATGTTCGTTTAAAGGTGCCGGATTCCCAGCTCTCATCCTGGCAGGATCATTCTCACTCAGAGCTTGTGTCTCCTCTGGAGCTCTTGAGACTCCAGACATTTTCAAAAGGAAGATTGAGAAACCTGCTTTGAATTACAGCACAGCTAGGCAATATTTTTCTTAGCCAGTGGGGCTTTTCTCTTTATTTTGCTTTGGAACACATTGGAAGAGAAAGACATGGGAACATTGGAAGGGAAAAAGTTCTCTCAAGTTCTCATCTCCAAGTTTAATAACTTGAATATAGTCTGGTAAGTCACCTTCAATAACTTGTATTCATTTTGATTGCGATTTTTATTTTCTGTAAAGCCATTTTCCAAATTTTAAGCTTTTCATAATACCACCATCCTCAGAACAATGAATTTGAATTTTGTTATTATCCGTAAGCCTTCATGGCCTCCAGTTTCCAACATCCCTAAGTTGTAATCAATCTGAAAGTGCACGCATCTCTCTGCTGGATTCTGCAGGTCCACATCCACATTTTCCACACATTCTGCCACAGAATGCTTAAAATCCAGCACTATTTTCATTACCCAAGAAAAGAGGATCTTTATCCTGGCATGATGATGACACTGGGACTTGGGGTAGTTGGTTATGACTTGCAAAGGAAACACCAAGAGCTCGCCTGTATCCCTTGCCCCAACTCTGCTCTGACATCCCCCCAGGAAGTCCTCTGGTTATGCTGACCAACCACAATGTCAGACTTACCTGTGGAAAGATCATCACTATTCCAATTATTTTTCTTATTTTTTTTCTGTTGTCCTTCCTGTGTGATATGGATAGTCATTGACATGAAAACATGGGTCTTAATAGAGCCAAAGAATACCAGATGATCCATCAGAACCTATACTTATCAATTCCAAGAAACACAGATTCACTCGTATTTCATCAATTTAATCTCACTGACCCAGTTGGTGTCTCTATGTCTGAGATTCTTCATCTATTCATATTCCTTTTTATTTTTCATTTAGGTATTTTTTCCTTTAAATATTTGTGTATTTGCACACACACATATCTTTTTAATTTGGTGCAATTTCTTTTCATTCAGGCAGATTTACATTTCATCCTCTAAATTCGAGATATTTTGCTCCATGAACTAGAACCTTCTGCTTTTAAGGTGATATAAAAAGAAAAATAACATCTACTATCTACTTTTTCTAGGCACTTTATAAATATTACCATATTTAGAAGTCCATGTGATAGCAATTATTATCTCTATTTCATGGATGGAGAGAATAAAAATAATAGAAGCTACATAATTTGCTCAAAATATTCCAAAACTCACAGTGGTGATGTAGGGGTAGGAGTAGAGAACTACCAAACCCAACAACCTTTCACTCCACCACTGCTTCATCACAGATTTGGTTGCATTGAGAGTACATGAAATATAGCAGATCTAAAAAGTATCAAAATATCATCATTAAAGAGAATTTGGCATAATATTTATAACAGAGATAATCAGGGTCTTCCTGTATATTTTCCCCCAAATGTAGACAAATAAAACTGTATCAATATCTTAAAGATTAAATAAGAGTTTATTTGAATTAGTAGACTTGCCACAGGATTAGATTATGAAGAGAGGCACTATTGTGCAAATTCATTGGAGCTGAGGTTCAAAGACCTCAGTAGAAGCGTCTCCATTTAATAGCTGCGTGAATTTGCACAAATTACATATTTGAAGTTTTCTGAATCGTAAAATTGTGTTTAGACTTATAAAAGGTTTATAGACTCTTTGATCTCTCTGCAGACAAGTTGAGGCCATGTGACTCATTAGAGCCCATGAAATACGAAAGCACGGTCCTTGGGTCACTGAAGGTCAAGGTAGGTATGAGCCAGGGCATCTCCTCTCTCTCTTCCTTGCCTAAAGCAATGGTAGAGGCCACATTTCAGATGTTCCCTTGTGTAGAACAGGGCGACCCAACTGCCCTCATATTTTTCCTCAGTGAGAGAGAACCCTGTGTTGTATGAAGTCACTGAGATTTCACAGTTTACCTGTTGTGGCAGCTAAAGTTAATTAACCCAAATAGCACATGAGGGTCATAACTTCTGCCATGCTATTTTATGTTATTGTGAGACTCAAATAAGATTCAAAATAAATATCTGTTAACCTTAGCCTTACATAGATTTAAGGATTACTGTTACTCATAATTTTAAAAAGTCTGATTTAATTATTATTTTTATAGTGTAAAGATTATGGAAAAGTTGTTTTAATTATCTCAATTATTTGCAAAAGACAGGATGTTTCTAACCTGTTTAAAATACTATTTTAAGTTAAATATACATTTTATTTACCTTGTATTATTCTCTTGTTCAGTAAGATTCCACAAAGTGCAAATGCAAGCATTAACTCAATTCTAATGGAAATAACTCAAATATCCATGTACTCTTTACTTAATTAATGAGACTTTGGTGGAGTTTAGTCTCAAGAAAATTATTCTTTTTCCTGGTCATGTGGACAGTTGTCTTACCCACGAACTTCCATGAGACTAACAACCACAGGACAAATGAGTCTTGGACATGGGAAGGTGCCCAGCTTTCAATCCCGCTATCAGCCTTATTTAAAACAAATAATTCACTACACACTAAAGAAGCAAGCACCCCCTGCAGGGCAAGTGAATACTGCCATGCATCTCCCTACTCTCTCCCTCAGATGCCCATAATTGAATTTGGAGTTGAGACTAGGTCTGGAGTCACAGACTGCCAGTCAGCTTTTCATCACTGAACCCAGTACCTTGGGACTGCGCATCATGGTGGGGTCACTTAGTGGAGGAAACCTCAGTTCAAGACAGCCAGGAAGCAAAGAGAAGTGAAGAGGAAGAGCCAGGATCCTGATGTCCCTCTCAAGGCATGCATCCAACCGGGTCTCACTCTTAGACGTTCCACCACCTCCCAAAAGTGCCACAGGCTGGAAATAAAGCCTTTACCTGTGACCTTTGGGGACACTTATCCACGTCATAGCAGAGGATCAAGGCATGGTCATGATCTAAATTCACATACAAAGTGGGTTATAAAATAAGCTTGTCTGGCCAAGTGGGGTGGTGCACACCTGTAATCCCAGCAGCTGGGGAGGCTGAGGCAGGAGGATGGTGAATTCAGAGCCAGCCTCGGAAACTTAGTGAGGCCCCAAGCAACTTAGTGAGACCCTGTCTCTAGATAAAATATAAAAACAGGACTGGGGATGTGGTTCAGTTTTTAAGTGTCTCAGGTTTGATCCTCCATACCAAAAAATTAAAAAATAAAAAACAAAAATAAGTTTGTCTGGATTGTGCACATGTGTTGAGAGGGTAGATAAAAATAGAGCATGAAGATAAAATACACAAAAATGTGTACCAAATATTGCTTATGAAACTTCTCCACTTAGAAGTTTTCTCTCTTGATTTTGAAGAGGTATGAGGCATGAAATTGCTTGTTTCCCATATTTCAGTTATTGGATCATAAAAATAGGCAGATGGAGGGACACACTTAGGACACGGTGTTGTTTTTAGCACTGCTATGAATATGGTTTGTCGCACACAAACACACACAAACTCCATCTAGGAGTATAATCCCCAGATTCATGGTAATGATATTAAGAGTTTGGAAACTTAATCCAACTACAGTATTCAGAGGTGGAGCATTTGTTAGGCAATTAAATTAGATTAGGAGATTAGTCTGGGGTCCCCATTATTGAATCATGGTTGCTCTGTAAGTACAGGGAGAGGACTAGTGATATAGCTCCATGGTAGGACACTTTCTCAGTATGCACTAGGCCCTGGGTTTGATCCTCAGCACCGTGAATAAGTAAATAAATAAACAAAAGGGAGAGAGATACACACAGCAGTCCCACCATGATGTGATGCTACCCAGGGGGAGGCCCTTGCCATAGCATGCACTATGCTGTACAGACTTCCAGCCTCCAAAACTGAGCTTAATAAAACTCTTTTCTTTAAAAAGTATCCTACCTGGAGTATTTTGTTATAGTAATAAAAAGCTGACCAATACAAAGGCACACATACAAATACCTAGACAACAAACTATAGAACAAACTATATAACTGTTTTCATTGTTTTAATTCTATCAAGAAGCCATCAAGTCTGGAAGAAAGCAGTAGAAGTGGTGATAACTGACAGTGGAGATTAGGAAGAGGATAAAGGAGGAGGGAGGGGAAGAAGGGCACAGCCTGGGCACAGGCTGGGGGATTGTCTTTGGTTGTATACAACTACATCCTGAGTAAGAAGAATTAGGGAAGGTAGAAAGGCAAAAGGTTATCTGAGAAACCATGTTTTCTCTCAAAAAGAATATTTGAATTGGGAATAGAAACATTCTCTCCTTCCCAGCATATTTTGCAATTTAAAAAAAAAACAAAAAACAACAACAAAAAAAAAACTTTTATAAGCCTACCAGAAATTTAGCTGAAGAAGGTCCAAAGTATCAAGGATATTTTTTTCTGAATTATTGTGTGTACATAGTTTTTTTTCCTGGAAAAATAAAGCAAACCATTAAAATTAAAAGGATTTTGAAATGCTGGCAGAAGAAACTTTTTATTGTCACAACAAAGAAAATCCAGCTGAGAAGTGCTTTACGAAGCAGGAGCTCAGGCAGTTAACGTTGATTTGCAGAAGTGGTTTGTTTGGTTTTGTTCTAAGTCACAAGCCAGAGGCATTTCCTGGGGTCTTACCCAGCAGTGAGAGAAAGCTGGGTGCAGTGGTTAAAAGGTCATGTTCTGCAGGCATTTCCAAGTGTCCTAGAGAGAGGAAAGTACCAGCTGGGAGACACCGGTTGTAGAAACATGGATCAGGGCTCATGTCTGAAAGGATGACCATCGCCATTGTCCCAGGATGACCACCCATATCCACAAGCAGCTCCTGTCCTTTCACAACCTCCTAAAGAAATCCTCTGGACACACTTTTTTTCCCCCAATGATCTTTATTTTCTTAGTTCTCAAAATGCATAACTAAGGAATTGAAATATTGTTTCAGAAATGTCACAACATGTTAAATCTTTCTGGCCTCATTTTAATAGAAAGTTGAGACACAGCAGCAACTTAACCTGGATTTTAAAAGGTTGCTGTCTTGGGGCTGGCTAAGTGGTCTGCTGGCTGACAAAGTGTGTGCCTCTACGGAGCTGATACTGCCTCATCTTTGAGGACTCCCTCCAGGTTTTTCTGTCTCCTTCAGATCCTTGTGCTAAAAGCCCAGCTTTGAACCTGAAATGAAGACCCTAAAGAGTACCCCCAGACCCTGTTCTTACTGATAGATCTGATGTCTCAAAGCACACAATACCACCCAAGCTCACCCAGCGCCAGTCCAGTCCTACCCTGATGTACCAACAACCCGAAGAGGCTGAGAGTGACATGTGGGAGCACTGATTGACAGTCCCTAACCCTCTGCTGTCGTTTTACAGCCCAGGTATTACCATATTTACAGCCACAAAGCAGGAAGATGAATAGACCTCCTCTTGTGGGCAACTCTGATCAGTCATCCTTTATGCCTACAGATCTGTGGTGACAAAGATTCTGAGGCCATATCTGTGTTCAGGATAAGGCATAAGAACTAGGGGAAATGTAGCACTTTAAAAAAAACAGAGTGTTCAGTTTTGTGAAGAAATATTATGCCAAAAGACAGAAGCATTAAGTCAGCTGGAAAAAAAATAAAGGACAGACAAGGAGCTGGTGGGGGTGCAGGGTAGGGGACCTTGATGTGACTTTTTAGGAAGGTGATTTGACTACACACTTTATAAAAGGCCTTAATAATAATGTTGCTTCAAGAAATTCATTCTAAAAAATTCAATATGGCCAGATGCCATGGTACATGCATAATTCCAACAACTCAGGAGGATCAGGCAGGAGGATTACAGATTCGAGGCCAGCCTCAGCAATATAGTGAGGCCCTAAGCAACTTAGTGAGAACCTGTTTCAAAATTAAAAAAAAAAAAAATGCCTAGGGATATAGTTGAATGGTAAAGTGCCACTAGTTTCAACCACCACTACCAAAAAGGAAAAGAAAAAATTCAGTATAGATGCGAAGATATTCCTCCTATGAGACAAGACCAAAAATACATTCATGGCAGTATTTATCCATGATGCTTATAATAATGCTTATAAGAACTGAAAATTAGAAGCTACTGAAACACCCAAAAAGAGAGGTATTTGCTAAATTATTGAATGTACAAACAATAAAATAATATAGTCTTTAAAAAGTATATTGTAGAGATCGATTCAGAAGATGTGGAAATATGTTCACAATATATTATCATATGAAAAGGCATCCCAAAATAGTGTAATAGTATGCATAGTATGATCCAACAATCCAACAATCCAAATTTATTTTAAAATATATAATATATATATATTACACATACACATATATATACATATATATATATATATATAAAACGAAATGATAACTCTGAAGATCCTAAATTCTCTACTATGACCAGGTATCAGTTTTATGATCAGATAAAGAAAAATCTTACTTGTTCTAAAAACAAAAATGGACAAACTACTACTGCATATGACCCCTTACACTTCATTGTCCAGAAATGTAACTTAGATTACTACAGAGTGAAAAATGGGATGCAAAATAACTAGGAAAAGAGCCAAGTCCTTTCATATATGAGAAAAATGTATCCGAGTATCTCAGAAGCCAATGGAGGGTCCAAAGGGCTGCCTCAGCACATGTAAGCAGTTCAATGGACCAAGGCCAGCTCCATCCAGGGTCAGCATTTGTCTTCTTTTCTGGGGCTTTACTGTCTGAATAACCACCACAACACACTTGGAATTATGACTTTATCAAGTCCACCACTAAGTGACTTAATAGAAAATAAATTGGCCATAACAATGACGGACTTTGCACACATGCAATCACCAAATGTGAACTAGAATGTGTCCTGATTTCCTTAAGCAAGTGAAAGGACATTGTGCAATTTCACAGACTAGTGGCATGGTTCGCTCTGCAATCATGGGAGGAGGTATTTGTGGTCCATTGGAGCACCTCTGAGCCCCAAGGTGCTTGGCTGCAAGCCATCTCCTCCTCAGCCTTAGTTTTTCTATTTCTAAAGTGGGACGAATAATTTCTGGTCATCACCTTATTTTGCTCCCGAAGAATCAGTGTCACTGAGATCTTGTCTGAACAAATGCCACTTGAAAGTCTATAAACAGTAGGTGCTTTTTTTGTGAATCAGAAAAGTCTCTTTTCCTTCTGTTGCAGTTTATACAGCAAATCCAACAAAGGAAACTTCTTGTCCAATATGCTATTAACTCATTGTCCAGGGAGGTTTATCCTTAAGAATTGACTGTGAGTATATTTGCTCATATCTGCTAAAAATTGTTTTGAGTCTACTTCCAAAGGAAACATGAGGTAGCTTAATTTTATTTTCGCATATGGGGTAGGAGGTAGGGGAAGCAGACACTGATGATTTGGTATCAGATTCCCACTAGATGTCTGCAAATGAATAACTAGGACAAGAATTTAACCTTGTGGTTCAAGTGAACAATTATTTCTTTAAAATTTAAATATCCCAGTATTCAAAATGAAGCAAGTTAAATTAAAGAGGAAGATGACATCAATTTCCCAGTATAGAGAAATACAGGGACTTTAATTTTCAGAACAGAGAAATGGAAGGTCATACAAATGATGTTAGCCCTGTTAGCTAGCGATTTATTCTTAGCAAAATAAAATGTCTTGAGTGATCCCTCTTCGAGATTTCTTTAAAGCTGACACTTTTACCTGAAAGGAATTTCCTAGAAGAGAGGGGAGAATTGTAACACCAACTCTGAGAGTTGACATTGGACATCCTGACAGAAAAGGACCTTCAAAGACCAAAGGGTGCCTCTCTCTCCTGAACACACTGCCAAGAGCCTCCCACAGCCCTGCCAATAAATTCAGTGCCAATGACTTTGCTGGAAGGATGATCTGCTTTCAATTCTGTTCATTTTGCTGGACATGAGACTGCTTGGAATCAACAGCTTAAATGCTGTGATAGGGAACAGTTTGTAATATTCAGGAACATAGGTGCTGCCTAGCATCTTACATGGCACCAGCTCATACTACTCAGACCAAGGTGGTCCACTTGCGGATGTATTTATGCTTGGCTCCTTGATCGTTAAGTACAGAAACAAATCTACAGACCTGGGATACAATTCAGCCTGTAGTTACTTCTGCTTTAACTGCATTGGTCACCTTGTAATCATGCTTGTTTTGTTTTAAAACAGCATGTTGTAGTTTGGATCCCCCAAAGGCCCTTGTGGTAAAGGCTTAGTCACCACCTTGGTGCTATTGCGAGGTGGTGGGGCCTAGTGGGAGGCCTTCCAGTCATTGGGAGCATGCCCTTGAAGAGGACAGTGGTTCCCCAGGCTCTTCCTCTTCCCTATTTTTCACATCCCAGTCACAAGATGAGCAGCTTTTTTGGCCCAGGTACTCCCTGCTATGCTGTGCTGCCTCGCCACGGGTCCAAAAGCAATGCAGCCGACTAATCATGGACTGAAACCTCCAAAACTGTGAGCCAAAGTGAATCTTTTCTCCTTACAAGTTGATTGTCTCTGGTATTTGTTATAGTGATAGGAAGCTGACTACCAGACACACCATTGGTAATTTTAAAATACACTCATATGGCACATAATGGTCCACAAGAGACTACATATATGACAGAGGCCCCATAATTTTACAATGGAACAAAAAAATCCTATCAACGAGTGTATTTGTGGTGATACTGACATAAGTGAACCTACTGCACTGCCAATCATATGAAAGCATAGCACATACAATTATGCAAAGTACATAGTTCTTGAAAATGATAATAAAATGCTGTTAGTGGTTTAGGTACTTATTATGCTACACTTTTTATTGTTTTTTTACAGTGTGCTCCTTCTACTTATATTTTTAAAAAGGGGTGACTATAAAACATTATGCCACATTCCACTAGCAGCAGTCACATCCATCTAATGTTTACTGCATCTCCTCATCTTATGGCCAGTGATGGACCTAGACCACCCAGAATGTGTGTAAGTGCACACCCTAGTTGTGATGGTTTGGATATGAAGTGTCCCCCAAAAGCTCACGATTAGATGATAAGAACTGTAACCTGATCCGTGGATTAATCCATTTGATGGATTAATAATGTGAAAGGACCATACTGTGTGATGACAACAGGCAGGTAAGGCATGACTGGAGGGTGTAGGCCAAAAGAACATGACTTTGGGGTTTATATTTTGCACCTGGTACCTTGCTTTTTCTCTGCTTCCTGGCTGCCATGAGCTCAGCAGCTTTCCTTCACCTCACCCTTCAGCCATGAAGTTCTACCTCACCTCAGGCCCAGAGCAACAGACTAGGCAGACCATGGACTGAACCTCTGAAACCATGAGCCAAAATGAACTTTTCCTCCTTGAAATTGCTCTTGCAGGTACTTTGGTCACAGCAACAAGAAGTCGACTAGCATGATGTGTTTTAATAAGCTGTTAATCACCTAATGATGCATTTCTCAGAATGTATGTCCATCATTAAGCACGGTATGGCTATGCCTGACGGACTGCTCTCTACAAAACTATTTCACCTAACCTTCCTTAAAACATGACATTTAAGTGTAATAGTCAAAAAATAATAGGATGTATACACAACACACAAAAAAACAAGTGTGTGTTTTTGAGTGTAAACGGGTGAATGGATGTGAAGACATGGGAGGGAGGGAAAGAGGAGATGCTGCAGGGTGGAGAAATCCCCTCCCGACTGGCATCTTGGCAGAGCGCCTCCTCTGAAGGAGCTCACCTGGAGAATGTGGGAAGCAGTTCATCACATGAGTCTGTGGCTGATAGTAGAATTCTTATTGCTGTTATGGAAAAATGACTAAGTCCATGTTGCTTGGACGTCCTGCAAAATAACAACAGGGTCCCTCCTCTGAGGGACTTCAAAGAGAGCATTGAGACACTCAGTTCTTCTATGCGACAAATCCTGCTGCAGCCGTCCTTGAGCTCACCCATGCTGCCACCTTCTCAGAAGAGACCTGGCCTCCCTAAAAGGGAGTAAATCGGAAGGCACAGGCCTTTTCTCTTTGGCAGCCTGACCCTTGACCCCCTTCTCTCCTCCCAGGCAGAAGCCTTTTAAAATTGCTTTCCGTTTTTGTTCTGGATGACTGCGTCCATTTCTTCTGACTCCAGAGTGGCTGAGCTTGTCGCCAAATCCAACAGATCCAGGAAAGAGCCCAAAGCTGCTCTGGACTTGGAGGATTGCGCCACAGCCCCTCTCGTTGTGAAGCGATGTGCTCTCCAAAATCTTTTCCCATTGAAGTATTTTATAACCTATTGTTTAATTTGGAAACAATGAAAAATTTTCTAAAGAACCCAAAGAAACAGCCCATCAGAGGATGCAAAAAAACAGTTCGGTCATGAAAGAAAACATAACTTCTCCCTAAATTGGAAAATTCCCTTCACACATGCAGACACACACACACACACACACACACACACACACACAAACACATTGTAATCGCTTTGTCCGTTTTTGTCAAAAAATCTACCCGAAAGCTTTGTAATCTAATGGAATTAAACAATCTATGAATTTGAATGGGGTAAAAATTAAATCTTTATTTTCACTAATTTTTAACTGAAATTTAGTATTTCTTTTCATTATTAGAGTTCCTTTGGTTTGGTCACCAAAAGAACATGCAAATATTTCCATATTTCTCAAAATTTGAATTTTTGCTCATTACTACTTCAAAATTATAATAATTGTTAGATCTGCTGCTAAATACTGTTATCAGGTACCTTAACAAAAGGTTCACATGGCACAAATTTGTTTTTCTTAATATTTTAATAATTCCATTTCAATACCACTTGTTTCTTTTTTAATTTATGTATTTTACTATATGCATTTTTTAAAAAAATTTTAGTTGTATATGGACACAAAACCTTTATTTAATTAATTTATTTATGTGGGACTGAAGATTGAACCCAGTGCCCCATGCATACAAGGCAAGTACTCTACCACTGAGCCACAACCCCAGCCCTACCATATGCATTTTAAAAGGTCATTTGGGGGTCTGTGCCACCCAAATGTGAGTGTATGCATGCACGCATGCACACTCATACACACACACACAAATAGCAAGAAGCCTCCACAGTAAAGGTTTTAGACACGAGTTTGCTCAGGGTTTGAATGGATGCCAATAGAGCTGGAAAAGCCAGCTATTTTCACTTACTGTATTTTTCATCAAGTGATTTTTCAATACTGTACAATGAATGGGGCATTTTCTATTCAAATTTGCGAACTCTCCTCATTTTCTGATGAACTACAGAAACAAAAGAAAAATTGTATTTCCAGAGTTTGGAATGAGAAATGGGTTTCTTAAAGCAAATGCTTCAAAATGCACCTGAGGAACATCCCTCTAAATATTCTTTGTGCCTATAGGTTCAGAGGATGGAAATGAGAGTTCTCCCTTAGAACTAAGTGTCCTCAGCTCTCCTGGTTCAGGTGGTTTAAGAAGCTCTCCTTGGGCAGCACCACACAAACATGGCAGGATCGACCCTCTGCGGGGGGGACAGGTGTTACCTTCTTGCACAGTGAAGGCTCACAGGGAATCCCTCTACCGTACCATGCTACCAAACTTCATGGGTATGTAACATCTAGGTCCAAACAACTGTTATCACCTTCCTTTGACAGTCTCAAATATGCAGCAGACATGGACTTTCCTCTATGACACTTGGATATGTGAAATCTCAGATTCACTTATTCCTCCAAATCAAGTTAAGTCTACTCTCACCTCTCCCAGTGAGGCCAGTGACAAATTCCAGTCCATACCGAGAATCCCTCCCACCCCAAAGAGAGTCATACTCAAATTGAGGGCTCTCCTAACACTGGGGAAATGAAATGGCCATCAGCTTTGAGGTTGCCATCAATTCCATTCTTCTTCTCCATCCTTATTTTGACCCTTGACTCCCAGGAACTCCATAGATGCCTACTCGGTGGGCACCACCCTGCCCACAGCCTCATCCTCAGACAGCCTCACTGCTGTTTCCAAGACTGAAGAGCCCAAAGTCCACCCTTGACAGGCCTCCCAGTCCCACAGGGGCTGTACCCAGCCAGGCACCCTCCAGCCCACCCATACCCTTGCTCTTGCCTCAGAAAAATCTACTCTCCACCCAGTTTGCTTCTAGGGACTCTGCCCCTCAAAAGACTCATCTCCATCTTCTCTCCATCAGAGGAGCCAACACAGGTCCAAACTTAAGAAGCCAACTGTGTCCTTGTCACAGTAGTTACATGTGGTTAAGTATATGGGCTCTGTAGCCAAATTGGCTTTCTTTTAGGACCCTGGAAATTTCCCCTTTCAACCTGTAATCCCAAGTCCCCTGAGATAAAGAGACATAAATGCCTGGACTCCATTATGGGAATAAATATAAGACCCACAGCCAGAGAAACAAAACACAAATTAATATTCCAATCAAATAACACATGAGCTGGAGATGGAGTTCCAAGGACAATAAACTAGGTAGTAATGTAGAGTTATAGAAATGGAGTTATTTTATGTGGCAACTGGAAACTAGATTTGGGGTTTGAGTCAATTCATTGTTCATTAAACACACACACACACACCACAGTTTCACCTTTCCCAATCTCAGAGTAAAGACCAAACGAAGGCTGGTTCGCTGGCAATGGTCACCATCATTTTCAATGAAGCAACCCAGAGATTCTGTGTAACTGGAGACACATGCAGGTTTCACACCAGGTAGCACAACTACTTTAAAAATAAATGCAACAACAATGGCAACCCTTCACTGTGCCATACAAGCTACTCCACAGATCTCTGCTACTGCAGCCAGGCCATGTCGAATTTCCACACTGCATCCCAACTCACAGAGGAAAAAATATTCCAACTCTTATGGTCATTACTCATTCTTAAAAGATTAATTTAACAAAAATGAATACCCACCACAGTAATGAATGTCATTCACGGGGAGAGTGGTTTGTGAAAGCTAGCCACACTGGAAAACATTACTTTTTAAATTAATGGCAGAACTGAAGATTATTTTCAGATTTGGTCAGCATTTTTGAGAAGTAATGATTAGCCAGGGTGGGAAAAATCCAGATTAGTATTAAGTGTTTGCATGTTATGAGGCAGAATAAGCTAACCCCAAGGCTGGGACTTATTATTCAGTCCCTCACCAACCACTTTACTAGCCAAAAGGGACACACAAGGTCAGACTGTGTTGTAAAACCCGGAGGATTAATAGAGCTCTTACATTAAGACCCAGGTACGTGGATCCATCACAACTTATACCAAGCCACTGGAAAAAGACTTTATATGTATTATTGTATTTATGCCATAAAACTACACAATGAGGGAGATATTGTTACAGCATTATTATGGTTATTATCATTAATCTCACTTCACAAATGAGGATGCTCAATGAAGGTTGAGTAGTTTGCAGTAGGACACACACACAGTGGATCCAGGATTGGACTCTGGACAATGTGGCTACAGAGCCCGTATGCTTAACCATGTTTAACTACTGTGACAAGGACAGAACACACAAGTGTACACTTGAACCCCTCATGCATATACACATGGTATGCTTATGTAATGTGACAAATCACTTTCACAGGAATCACAGTTAATCCTCACCTGGTAAGAAGGGGGCGCATTATCATAGTCAATCCTTACCTGAGAGTAACAATAACCAGCTTTTACCCCGCACTGACCATGCCTCAACCTCTGCTCTAGAACTTCACAAATAGTTATTCATTGAATTCTTAAGGCAACTTAGAAGGTGCTTACTATTATTCCCATTTCACATATGAGGAAACTGAGGCATGGAGAGGCTAAAGTAGTGGTCCAAAGTCATTAAAAAGTAAGAGAGCCAAAATTTGAACCCACTGGTTGGTTTGTAGGTAGCACCAAGTGTAAAATTCAGTCAATCAGTGACCCACAAGCAGGAAACAAAGAAAGTTCCTGACCTCATGAAGTTTGTAATAATTCCAGGGAAGGAAAACATAAAATAAGAAAATAAAGAAGTAAATAAGTCTCATGAATGATGATAATGGGATTAGGAAAAAAATAGTAGAAAGGATGAAAGAAGAGGGAAGCAGTAGGGAGAGACTTAGGTTGTTTGGTATGAGGTAGTCAGAAAAGGACTTTCTAGAGCTGGACCCAGAGGCACACACCTGTAATTCCAGCGGCTCTGGAGGCTGAGGCAGGAGGATCACAAATTCAAAGACAGCCTCAGCAATTTAGTGAGGCCCTAAATAATTTAGCAAGATCCTGACTCAAAATAAAAATTAGAAAAGGCTGGAGATGTGGCTCAGTGGGTTAAGAGCCTCTGGATTTAATCCCTGGTGTGAAGAAAAGGAGAAGGAAGAGGAAGAAGAGGAGAAGGAAGAGGAGGAGAAGGAAGAGGAGGAGAAGAAAGAAAAGAAAAGAAAAGAAAAGAAAAGAAAAGAAAAGAAAAGAGAAAAAAGAAAAAAGAAAAGAAAAGAAAAAAAGGATGGGACTTTCTAGAAAGACCAAGCAGAGATCTGGAAGAAGTAAGGGCATGAGATAAGCATTGTCACCTGCAAGGCACTTAAAATAGACTTGGCTGACAGGAAGCACAGTTGGACTCTCTCCTTATGGGAAGGAGTGTACCAAATAGAGGAGTTAGCATGCTCAACATCTTTAAGAAATTGAAAGGAATTCGGCATGGCTGGAGCTCAGTGAGTGAGCGTCCGATAAGAGAAAGGATGTGTTCAGAGAAAGAACAGATTCAGGGAATAGAGGAGCAGATGCCAGAGCCCAAATAGCCACAGTAAAGACTGACTTTTACACTCAGACAGGGAACCAGTATGGAGGTCTAAGACAGGCAGCTCCATGAGTGGCATTGTATTTTTAAAGGCTACTTTGTTTGCTGACTGAGACTAAAATGAAGCAAAAAGTTAAGAACAGAGGCAAGGAGATGTGTTAGGTGTCAATCACAAAAACCTGGCTAGGTGGTAGAGGACTGGACCAAAGTGGTGGTAGGAGAGGGAGGGAGGAGTGATCAGATTCTGTATTTATTTGTAAGATAATTCAACAGGATTTGCTGATGATTAGACGGCTGTATGAGAGAATGGGGGATTCAAGGATAACCTCGTTTTTATTTGGTTTGGTTGGTTTATCTTTTGTGTGGACAATTGGAAAAAAGGAGTTACCATCTATGAGATGGAGAAGTTGGCTGGGGAGCAGGATTGGGGCTTGAATGGATAAGGGATGGAAATCAGGAGTTTAGTTTGGGTTATATTAAGTTGAAAATAACTTAGGCTTCCAAGCAGAGGTACTAAGTGAGCAGCTGGATACACACCTGATACGCAAGAGATAGATGAACTGAGCTGTTGCTAGCTTATGAGAATTGTTCAGAGAGGAGACTGAATTATTTTGCATAGAAAGAGAAGTGGAGAGGTTCAGAGACTAAGCTCTGGCATACCCCAGGACTTGGAGATCACAAAATTAGGGAGAAGAAAAACAAAGAGGAGACAAGCTGAGATAGCCTACATAGAAAGGAAAAGACTTTTCTGTAAAGGAGTAGAGGAATGAGGAAGCAGCTGAGCAGTGATGAGAAATTAATAAAGGCTCAGGTTATTTAAAATGAGAGACATATCAGTATGTTCGTAGGCTTGCAGGAATCTGCTAGTACATCTATAACAAAGTATCCACCTCGCATGACTTCAACAAAAGAAATTTATTCTCACAGTCCTGGAGACTAGAAGTCCAAGATCAAGGTGACAGCAGGGCTGGTAACTTGGAAAACCTCTTTCTTTGGCTTTTTCCCTTGGTGTATGTTCATGTCCCAATCATTTCTTTTTTTGAGGACACCAATCATATTGGCTTAGGACTCACCCCAGTATCATCATTTTAACTTGATTACCTCTTTAATGACCCTGTCTCCAAATATGGTCACATTTTGAGGTACAAAAGGTGAGGACATCAACATATAGATTTTAGGGAGACACCATAGAGCCTGTCACAAGGTTGTTGAGAAAGATACCAGAGGGAATTGCTGAAACAATGGCCCTTCATAGGCAAGAGTGAGTGCACGCAGGTGCACAAAAGGAGAATCAGGTTGTAGACAGGACGTGGACCGTTCTCCATAATAACCAGAGATGAATCAGAGGAACTTGCAACAGTTAGAGGTGAGTAGGTCCATGAGGAGAAGGAAGACAGATATCCTCCTCTAATTGTCTCTTTCCAAGAGCAAGGCAGCAAAGCCATCACCAGAGCATGTGGATGGGAAGGAGGTATGGGAAGGTTGAAAAAGGAGAAGGTGTGTGGTGGCCATTTTGGATGGGAGAGTGAACGGACTCTGGGGAGCTGTGGTGTGGTAGCTGGGTATTGCCAAAGGCCCACTAGAGGTTAACTAACCTGAATTATAAGCAAAACCATTCAACATGAACGTGTTCTACTCCTACAATTTTCTGCTGTGTAAGTTCAGGCTCAGAGTAAACAAGGAATTGGATTAAAGAGGAAGTTGGATGACAGAGGAAGATATGGTTGCCAGACAAGCAGGACAAAGATGAACTGGATTTATGGGGTGCCTAGGATGACAGACAAGGGCATCTCTGCTGTCAGGAAGATATCGTCCTTTCCTGGGGCTGCTGTAGCAAAGTGCCACAAACTGGATGGCTTAAACTACAGAAATGTGTGATCTCACGGTTCTGGAGGCCAGACCAAATCAAGGTGGCAAGGTTGGTTCCTTCTGAGGGATGTGAAGAATTGATATGTTCCAGGCCTCTCTCCTCAACTTGTAGAGGGCTATATTTGTGTCCACATGGCATTGTCCCTGTTTGCATGTGTCTGCCCCCAAATTTCCCCTCTTTATAAGGACACAGATCATATTGAATTAGGTTCTCCCAGTGACTTTGGTTACCTCCATTGAGACCCTCTTGCCAAGGAAGGTCATATTCTGAGATATGTGGAGGAGGGATTTCACCATATGAATTGTGGGAGGGATTCCACACAACTCAGTTCATAATGGAAGAGCAGCCAGGACATGAAGTCAGGGGTAGGAGAAGGATAATTTTAAATGATCAGGGGATTGTTGTCCTTGGTAGGTTTGAAGCTAGAAAGGATCAGAGCAGGGAAGCAGAGCATGGTGCTCATGAAACTTTGTTTCATATTAACACTACCTGGGAGACCTCTGTACACAACTCAGTAAACTGCTCATGCCAATACCTCTCATCAACCAAAGATTTCCTGTTCTTGCTGCTCTCTTTTTCTTTACTGCAGCTCCATGTTTGTTCATTATTTTAATTTTCTAACTTGTCAGTCTGCTACTATAATAAAAGATCTGAGACTGAACAACTTAAAAAGAAAAGAGTTATATTTTGGCTCACAGTTTTGGTCCAAAGGTGAGGGCCTGCATCAAGTAATGGTCTTCTTGGTGACAGAGTCCCAAGGCAGTGCAGGGCATCACATGGTAAAAGACAAGGAATGTGAATATGTATGTCTATCATCTGTAAGCGCTCTCTCTCTCTCTCTCTCTCTCTCTCTCTCTCTCTCTTTCTCTCTCTCTCTCGGTATTCAATCATGGGGACTTCACCAAAGGACTTGATCTAAGACTAATCACTTCTCAAAAGCCCAACCTCTAAACACTGTAGTAAGAATGTTTCAGGGACTAGGTATACAGCTCAGTTGGTAGAGTGCTTGCCTTGCATGCACAAGGCCCTGGGTTCAATCCCCAGCACTATCAAAAAAAAGAAAAAAAAAGGAAGAATGTTTCTACCCTCCTTATACTTCAAAATGAGGATTATTCAACACCTTAACCCTCTGGAACACAATCAAACCATGCCCAGACCGTAGCAAGCCATCTTCCATTTACTAACTAAAGCCTCAGAAAAACAGTAGATAACCCTGGATTTTTTTTTTCTTCTAGGCGAAAGTAAAACTAGCTATACTAATCAATGCCCGAAAGTGAACAGTACTTTATAGCAACAGCAGGAAATCAGCCACTGAGTTTTCCATGCCTCCCCTGCCTCCTCCTCTCTAGCCAGATATACCATCAGCATCACTATGGTGGGTTCAACAAACAATTTTTGGGTTCCTCCTGTGTCAGAAGCAATCCTGGTATGGGAGAAGAGAAGGTACTGAGACAAGCAAGAGACAGAGTCTGCATGTAGAAGACTCTCAGTTTAAAAGGAAGGGAGAAGAACTAAAGTGGCAAAAATTATAAACCACGAAGCAGGAAAAGCAGCCCAAAACAGACACAGTGAAGTGTGAGGACACTGAAAACCTGTCAAGAGCAATGATTCTGAGAATGAGAATGTAGACAACCTTAGTGTTCATGAGATAGCATTCAAGGTGGAGTTCAAAGAACAGAGAGACTATCAATGGCAGAGATGGAGTCTGTGTGTCTGCAGGAGGCCAGACACAGAGGTTAAAATCTATGGGATGTGTCTGGGAAATGAAAAATAGTTCAGTTTGCTTGTTGTCAGTCAGAAGGACCCAATTGAACATGCACATAATTCAGGAAGGGAATCAGGAACACCAGATGTTTTTTGAGCAAGTAGAAGACTTGATCAGAACATGATCAGAGGAAAATGTTCTGATAAAAGCATATAACATAGACTGGAACAGGGGCCTAAAGGAGTAGGAAGAAAAGTGGAAGGTGTCGTTATGGTATGGAAAGGGATGGATGAGAGGAATGGACAGGGAAGGTTGCCTGGGGAATATTGCAAATGAGACTCCATGTGATCCGAAAACATATTGGCTCCGTGAACAATGAAAGAGAAAGGGTTGGAGATGACACAAACTTTTGAACCTGGGGGACTGCAGAACATGGAGCTATCATTGAGGTAGAGAGTCAAAAGGAGATGCTGGTTTTGGTGGAAAGATGATTTCTGTCTTGAATATGCTGAATTAAAGATGCTTGAGTCAGGTGTTGTGGTTCATACTTTCCATCCCAGTGACTCAGGAGGCTGAGGCAGGAGGAGCACAAGTTCCCAGGCCAGCCTCGGCCACTTAATGAGTCCCTAAGCAAATTAGTGAGACCCTGCCTCAAAATAAAAAATAAAAAGAGCTGGGGATGTGACTCAGTGTTAAAATCCATCTAGATTCAATCCCCAATATGAAAAAAAGATGCTTGAAAACTTCCAGGTAAATTTGTAGCAGTGAGTTGGAAATATGGGACTAGAGATTTGGAGTGGCTAGGTCTAAGGAATCTGATATCAGGAGTGTTTTATTCACAGAGAAATTGGTTAAAATGAATACAGTGTGATAACACAACTTTGGTTGGGGAAGACATTTGAAGAAAGATGAAAGACTTGATAAAAGTCAAAGGCAAAGGGGAAAGATAGGAAGTAACAGAGGGGAAGATACTCCACATCAACACCCCACATGCTGGAAAGCCATAGCTGAACATGAGAGCAAAGTACTAAATTGGGCAGTTGATGAGATGAAGAGGAAATCTCAAGACTTCAAGGAAATAGACAATCTGGAACCTTATACTGAGGTCTGCCTACCCAAGATGGGCAAGCTGGTCTTGCTGTATTTCAACCAAAGTATGTTAGCCTCTCTGAGCTATTGGCTTCAATTCCTGCTCCATGGAATAGAAGCTCTTAGCCACGCTAACCAAGCTCCTTTCTTTTCTAGAAGGAAGCCTGATCTAAGAAAACTCTCATCTTCTTCATCTGAAAAATGCAAGATCTGTTCAGTGATCTCAGGGAAGTTCTAAAGCTGCTTGTATTCAAGAGAATTTCCCAGTAACCATCACTAACCCACACAAGATCACTGGAGGTAACCTACAATCCCTACATTAGGTACATTTAGGAATAAGATCTGGTCTACTACAAGATACTTTCTAGTATTTTGACCAAACATCAGTATTCCTGGAGAGCAGCAACATCATCTGAACCTGCGTTTGGTAGATTTAACTTTGCATGGGGAAGCATTAGAACACCCTCTTATCTTATCTGGTTTCCACCTCTCTGAGATCAGAGCATCCCCTTGAAGCACAGAGGCCAAGATGGACATGTGGTTCCTGGATATGGTGTAGTGGAAGAGAGAGGACCCTGTGGTGGGGTCATGCCATAGGACATCTGACCAGTTTTCCAGTTCAGATGCCCCATGGGCCATTAATGTCGTATGTATACATTTGAGCTCAAATATTTATCTAGGGTCCATTCCCTCACTCAGCTGTGAATTTCCTTGAAGGGAGGCACTGTGTCATACATCTTTACAACCCCAGATACTAGCCTGGCCTGGAATAGATGGGAACAGATGCTTAGTGAATGTTGAGACAGGGTAGCTGCATGGTTCACAGTGAAGTTCTGGCATCAGATAGGACTAGAGTTCCACCATTACTCATCAGTAACCTGATGATAGAAATCCAGTTTCATAACCCTTCTAGTCATTTGTTTTCATCAGATGTTTTATTATTGTGACCAAAATGTGTGACAAAATAGAAGAGAAAATGTTTATTTTGGCTGATGATTTCAGATCAGTCCATGGTCAACCAACTCCACAGCTCTGGGTGAAAGGTGAGGCAGAATATCATGATGGAAAGAGTGTGGCAGAGGACAGCGGCTCCAGGCATGGCAATCGGAAACAGAAAGAGCACTCCACTCACCAGGGACAAAATATAAATCCCAAAAGCAAAACTCTAGTGACCTACTTCCTCCAGTCACACCCTACCCATCTACAGTTACCTCCCAATTAACCCATATCACAGGATTAATCCACTGAGTAGGTTAGGTCTTTCATAATTTAATCATTTCACTTATTAAAATTTTTGCATTATCTCACACATGAACTTTTGGTGGATACCTCATACCTCATAATAGCCTTATTTCCTCATCTGTAAAAATGGGGATAGTAATGCCATCTGAATCCCGGGGCTGTTTTTAAAATTAAATAATACAAGGGAAAATTCAACATATGCTGGTACATCATAGCCAGCAGGATTATTATTGATAATGTTGATTGTACTGAATGAATTGAACATCTGAATGTTCTGTGTAGTTTATTGTATCAGATTTAAAAATAATCTTGGAGAAGAACAATATAAAACAAAGGAACCTACATGGGTTAGTTAGTTAGCTTTCTATTATTGTAACAAAATACCTGAGATAGTCAACTTAAAAAGAGGAAAGGTTTATCTTGACACACAGTTTTGGAGGTTTCAGTCCATGGTTGGATGGCCTTGCTTTTGGGACTATGACAAAGCAGCACATCATGGTGGAAGTACATGGTGGAGGAATCTGCTTACCTCAAGGCTGGGAAGCAAAGAGAACAGAAGTGGAGGTGCCAGGTCCCAAAATTCCCTCAATGACTTCACTTCCTTGTATTATGCCCTCAACGACTTCACTTCTTTCTACTATGCCCTACATTGTCAAGGGTCTACCTCCTCCCATAGCACCACAGGCTGGGGACCAAACCTTCAACATATGACTTTTGGGGCATATTTCACATCCAAAGTACAGCACTGTGTTAAACACACATGTCCCATGTGTGTGGCATCCTCTCAACCTTATATTTCCTCTCACTCTCAAAGCAGAAGGAAGGAAAGAAAAAAGAAAAGAAACTGGAGTTCACTAGCAAGAAATTTCAATTTACTAAGAACAAATAGATCACCTTTTAAAGAAGTTGTAGGACTATATGGTTACTATGGAAATGAGAACAGAGCAGACTACAAAGATGGTACCATCTTAACAACTGCAAATGAACATTATAGAATACAACAAGGAGACAAATACATCTGTTCCTTTTCTATTCAAATATGTGGGAAAGGGCAAATATGCTCCAATCAACAACCAGACCTGGACAATGTACAACTTAATAAATTAGATAAAGATGTTTGACGTTTCTCTTCTATAGTAAACCAAAGTGGTCATAAAATGCAGAATACTTTATCCCAAATGTACCATAGTTTTACAGGCTTAAGACAAGGAGGAGAAATGAGTCTGTTTCCTTCTTGCCCTTGTTTACTTGTTTTTAATGATTAAAAGGCTAGTGATAGTGCAGGCTGACTCATATATTTATGGAGGGTGAGTGAAGGGGTTAAGAGTTCAGTCATTTTCTTTTGTTGTTTGGGTTATTTTCATGACATATTTTTTGCAGTTGTCTAGTGTGCACAATTTCAATGTTTGTAGAATGCTGAGTTCATAGCAAGGTATTTTGATAGAAGACTTGATCCACAATCCCCTCTCTGATTTGCCAAAGTGTGCTTTTGAGAACTTTGGAGAGATGGACTTGGCACATGCTGGCTTTCAACCATGTCGTGCTGTATAAATTAGGGTCACCAGACAATTATAAATCCTTTAAACTGTTAATATTCTAAAAAAGAAGAAATTTTCAGAAATATCAACATTTAAGCCACATAAATCTTTATTGGGGGAAAATGTCCTGTGCATTTTAGAATGTTTAGCAGGATCCCTGACTTCTATCTCCAGATGCCAGTAACACTTCCCACTCCACCAAGAAAGTTGTTAGATTCAACATGGTGCCACCGTGTCAAACCCTGATAACATGAAGCCAGGGGAAGCCATGAAGGGAGAGTTCTTGGGCACGATTTGCCTGATTACAGAAGCTATATCAAGAAAAATTTCCAAATCACAGCCTACTACATGGGTCATGCAAGGACAGTTAGCTACACAAGGACTGCTAGCCACTTATACAAGAACACTCACCTTACCCAATGAAATAGACTTCTCTGACTGCAAGACTACTCTACCTACTAACTAGAGCCACTCGCCAATCAGAGCTCACCACCCCCCTCAAAAGTGCCAATCAACTTTCTCTTTACCCAATAAAATCTCAACTTCCTCTGCTCTCAGACATATCAGAGGCAACCCTGGTTTGTATATTTATTTTCTGAATTGCCATCCTATCTTTGTTCTGCATGGAGATTCATCTCTATTTCTCTGTTTGACTTTGACACTAATCATGACAGCCCAAAATGTCTCCAGACATTGCCAAATTGAGGGAAAGTTTGCCCCTGATTGAGGACCAGAAGTACAGAAACGAACACACAGATGATCACTTGAGATTTTCCTTGGTTTGTTTTACAAAGTATTTTGAAAAAAATTACTTCTTTCTTTACACAGAGCTTTCATAAATAGTGAAAACCCAAATTTGGCAATACTTGCCATTCTGGAGAAAGTCTTATCATGTTGACTCACCAAGGAGAGGCAAATCCTATTCCTGGTATCAAGAAATTGTTATTATGTCATTCCATAAAAATATCAGACACTTTCTTAAGTTTCAAACCCTGTACTACTCCTTTTAACCTCAGCTAACTATGACCAAAAGATTCCAAACTCTACACATTTAAGTTTGAACTATGGGGAGAAGAGTTACAGGACAAAGATTATAAAGATGAATCCTACTAACTTTTCTTAAGTCTCTAGAGTAATTGTTGAAGAAACAAACGCCTTGTGTAGTTCTTTCTGGACAGCAGCATAAGAAGGCTATTAAATAAAAAACCATTCTTCTTTATTAGCTCTGGAGAGGATGCCCTTAAACACCTGTGGAATATTATGACACACAGAGATTAGGGTCCCTGTCATTTATCATTTCCCTTTTGACTTGGAGTAACTATTATCCTTTGGGTTCATTCATGAATCAAACACAAAATCTAAGAGAATTTGTAAAAGCAATAATTTGACATCTTGGTTCTAGACTCAGTTTCTCTGGACCTGAATTTCTCATTATTCATTGTTGGAAGTTACATTACTCTATCTCCAAGTTTCTTTCCACACTAATAATGCATGTATTTTATCTAACAAATCCAGATTAGCCTTGTCCTCTGACTTTCTCTTCTCTTTGTATGGACCCTGCTCCAGCCCTGTCAGCTCCAGCCCACCATCTCCTTGAGGCTGAATGCCATGCCTTCAATTAACTTGCAAAGGTCTGATGGAGAGATATTTGAAATATAAACTTCCAGTCTCTTCCTGGAATGTTGGAAGATTTGGGAATGGATGATGAAGGAGAAAATGACCAGGTTCCTCTTTGGAGGCCTTTCCTGACTCCATTTTGTGAGGGTTTGACATAGCAACTCCCCTGTGAATCTGAAAAGTTTCTCATTGGGGTGGGAAGTGCTACTGGCGTCTGGAGGATAGAGCCAGGGATGATGGTAAACATCCTACAATGCACAGGGTAACCCTTCAACCCAATATTAATGCAGCAATATTTTTAAAGGTCATTCAGTGGTTCAGCCACCATAAGAATGATCCTCCTCCTCCTGAGGATGATGAGAACAAAGAAAAGTGAACAGAGGATAACCCTGTTTGGGATCAAGAATTCCTGAAAGTTGACCAAGGAACACTTTTTTCATTTATTCTGGCTGCAATCTACTTAGACTTTAAAGGTTGGCTGTTACATACAAGACTATTGACAATTATGAAGGGGAAAACTTCTGAGGACATTTGCAAGAGCTTCAATATCAAAATGACTTTACTGCCAAGGAGGAAGCCCATGTATACAAAGAGAACCAGTGATATGGAAAGAAGGAAAATGTTATGTCTGACTGCAGCGCTGTAAGAGATGTTCCAAATACAGTTTCATTGCTCTGTTCATAATTATTTATATTAATACATGAATACATTTATATTAGACAACCAGGAAATAAGTCAAACAGCCAACCAATTGTATTAGCATAATATTGTCCTCGTTGCATGTGAAGTTTGAATATGGATTCCAAAACTATGACTGAGTTTCTTCTTAAATGATCAAAAGTTTCTGTTTTACTTGCTGTAAGTAAAATTGAATTGTGGGTTCTCCATAGAATATGGCATTTGGGGCTTTCCCTCCTTTTTATGAAGCAATTTCTGCCTAGTTTATGGTCCAGTTAACTTTAGTGAGCTTTTAAAAGTTGGCATTGTAAATAAAACAACTTGCAAAATAAATAAATAAATTCAAGTCACCAAATAGAAAATATTGAGAATGGTAAGAATTCTTGAGACTGTGTGATCACATTTAGATTTGCTTGGGCTGTGAGAGGCGCCATATTGTTTCTGACAAAACAACAAAATCTTCTCTCCTGGTAGATCTGGGTCACATCGGGTATTCCATCACAATACAGATGGAATGCCTCTTCTGTCATGGTAAGGCATGGGTCCACTGTCCTGGGAAGAAGAAAAATTTAGTGTAAAGAAAGGGAAATTCCAAATCTCTGGTCTGAGGACTGGTGGAGAGAAGATGTGCAATAGAAATAGAATTCAGTTCCTCTCCCCTCAAAAAAAAAAAAAAAACCCTTTATTTATATTTTTGTTACATGTGTAATAATTTAACCAGGAATTGAATTCTTGATGGAGAGGAAAAAAAAGAAGAATATATACCTGATAAACTAACTTTGCACTTGAATTGGCACATAGAATATATTGCACTTTTGAAAAGGAACCCTCTCAAACTGGAAAAACTAGAATACTCAATCTGAAATTTTTCTTCTCAAGTTGGTGAGTCTTTAGCAAGTTTTGTCAGTGTTATTAGAAATAGCTAGAAAATGGCTGTATGCATCTCCACAATATCACTTTGGCCATAATTTTGACCTAAAACACCTTTCTTTACAATGGAACCATGTCATGAAATGAAGAGAAATTGCTACTCAGAGTCCTTGGACATAGACAAGCTCATTGGAGAAAAACCGAGCAGATAAAAGTGCAGATGTAAACTAAACACAAACACCACACCCTACGGTACGTGGCATGGAACGAACTTGATTTTGATTTTATTATACAAGGATGCCATACATGCTTTCCAAATAAGGCCTTGGCATGTGGCAGACTCACTGATGAACCCTGAAAACAAAGAAACCCAAACTGACCAAGCTCCCTAACTACAGGGAGTGGAATCCAGAGGTCCTGTCCTTATGGAGTTTTCCAGAAATATGGGAAAATATGATCACAATAAGACCTTCTTCTTTCAACATTTTTATACTCTTTCCCCACCTGGCCAGATGTCCCACAGCTTTCAAAACATCCTGATGCTTTTTTTAAAAATATATAGTGCTACATATTTTTATTGGGATCGTTCAGCTAGGTTTTGTTTAGAGCTCTTGGGTTTTCATTGTTTGGGTTGGGATTTCACTTTTATGAGGTGTTAGGGCAGAAGAAGGGGTGTGTTATGCTTTTTATTTTGTTTTTATTTTAATTGCCACACATTCTTCTAACCCTTTCCCTGAGGTTGACCTCTCCAAAAAGATGATCATCTTATGTCCTGCATCTTAAGAGAAAAATTCCTAGCAGGTCAAGAGTCGGGTTGAGACAGCTATTTTAGCCTTCCTTGTCCTCCCAGTGACATTAAAACAAGATGAGTCAAAACGAGATGTGACTTTTTCTCAAAAATGCTTAAAACAGACATGTTTCAGTTTTGTTGTGAAATAGTCTGTTCCAAAGAATCGCAGATTTCTGACTTTCCTCATCTGTCAGCACTGTATTTCTAGAAAGTTCACCAAAGAACATTTTTCTCTGAGAACAACCTTTAAAAACTCAAGTTCACTTAAAAGAAGATGACTTGAACCATATACATAAACATTAAAACCTTCCTCCTGAGACCATGAGTCACGGAAAGGGACAAGGACAAGTTATAATAAAATGTATTTTCAAAGCCACTTGCTTCTAGATCCAAAATGGGAATCTTCCTTTTTTTTCTGATTCTGAAGCTGGAGGAAAGAACCAATTTAATTGTGCAATCCTCTCCAAGACTCGTATAGTTGGATCTGAACTGTGGGACAGGCAAAACGTCTCAAAGGAGAACAGAACAGTAGTTTTCTTTATTCTGGGAACACCTGTTAAGAGGTTATAGGGGGTTTTATATACAGCAAGTAGAACTCCAGTCTTCTCTCTCAGGGAAAAAAGAGAAAAAAAGAGACCTCATTAAAACATATCCTTTGCCAAAGTTTCATTGCTCAAGAGCCAGTGTAACTTTCAACCCTTAGGCTCTCTGCAAACTGTGCTTTCAACATTTCCAAGAGCCTTCTTGTAAATTCTGAGCTTAAATATATTCCCCATCATTTTCTAGGCTAAAGTGGTTTCTGAATTAATATCTACTTAACCACAATAGTGGTTAAGTAAGTTATTTCTTAATGAGGCAACACATTATTCACATAGTTTTCTTTCACAGTATTTATGGAATATATATATATGTGTGTATATATATTCATCTCTATATATAGGGCGTGTGTGTGTGTGTGTGTGTGTGATTTTGTAAGTGTAACGAAGAGGTTAGAATAACAAAATGTTCAGGAAAGTCAATAGGTCACTAAAACATTTAAAATAGAATAAAAATGCTATACATTCAGTAATGGGAAACTTCCAATCAGTACACTGAGTTGATACAGAGGATATCTCCACTCCACTCCAAAGACATAGAAATGCTGAATAAAAAAATTAAATAACAAAAAATAATAGTAAGCTGAGAACAAAAACAAGAAAGAAAATTTTTCAGGTGCCAGAAAGAAAGTGAGAACTCAAAACCACAAGGATGAACTGAAGTCAGATGAGTCACTGGGTGTCAATCTCAGAAACAGGCCCAAGAGGCTAAGATCTTGTTTAATGTAATGTAAGAACTCAGGACCAAGAAACATGAGGAATACTGGAACTGAGCCTTCTGAACAAAGTGGGGAGCATTGAGGGCCACCCCGTATCAAGAAGGAATAGAACTTCTGTCCACTGGCCTGGACAAGCTTCATGCATCTGACCTTCTCCCTGAGACAGGAGATGAAAAGATGTTATTTGTGAGCCATCAAAGGCTTTAGCCTCAGTTCCTACTCATGTGTGGGGTCTAACTTCTATTCTGGGTAGCACAGAAATCCAAGAGTGACACAATTACATTAAAAAAAAATGGTCTGAAACATCAAAATCTACAGGGTCCTGACTGATAGCAACTCCAAACCACTCTATGGAGATACCTCAGTGGTGCCTAGGGCTTCTGCTTCAAATCAGCTACCAAGGGGGAAACAAACCACTGAACAGGGGAGAAGTGGCACCTCCAATATTAGAAAGAATAGTTTGTCTTGGGTAGTTTCCTTTTGCTATAACAAAACACCTGAGACTGAGTAGTTCATAAAGAATAGAAGTTTATTTGGCTCACAATGCTAGAGGCTGCAAAGTGCTAAATCATGGTGCCAGGACCGGCTTGGCATGTTGTGAGGACCTTGCTGCATCATGGTGGAGGGCATCACATGGACAGACAGAGCAAGCTGCTAACTAGTCTCTGATCCTCTTTTGATAAAACCACTCCTGTACTCATGGCAGCTCCACCCTCATATTCTCTTCCATCCTAATTACCTCCTCAAGTTCCCACTTCCAAATTCCTTATTATCATATGAATTTGGAAATTAAGTTTCCAACACATAAAATTTGGGGGGACACATGCATTGGCAAAGAACTTAGGAAGAATGTTAACAATATTCAAAAAGATAGGGAGAGGAAAAGAAACCACAAGGTGTAATAATGTCTAATGTCTTCTGATTGTGAGCACCTTTTTGTCCATTGAGAGGCAGGAGAGGGAAGAGGAATTTCCAGTTCCCTGGTACTTGAGAAGAGCTCATTTGTCTTAATTTGTTCTCAGATAATGGAACACCCACTTCAGGAAATGCTGTTAATTCCTGTGTGGGACCTCAGCACTTAAACGGTCTTTTTTCTTGAGCGGGAGAGACTTCACTAACAAAAGAAAAAAGGAAATGCAATCTTTTTTGACCCTTTACTTGCCATGTACTAGCTTTAATTCTCTTTCAAGAATTAAAAGGCAAGAGACCTTGAAGAGAGTTTTATTCCTTTGTTTTTCCTCTAGAAAAATTGCTTATTTGTTATAATGTTTTCCATTGCCAATAAATTCTGTAATTTTTGTTTTCAAATTGTAATAACCAAGCAGTTTCCCTACTCCCTCGCTTCTAGTACTCTTCAAAGTAAAAGGAAATTCCCTGAGTAGAACTAGGATTGCTATTTCTAAACAAGCCATTGTCTGCTTGAGCTAAAATAATGAAGTGTCACAGACTAATGGCTTAAACATGAGAAATGTATTTCCCTGAGTTTTAGAAGTTGGGAAGTTCAAGATGAAGAGGTTGACTGATTTGTTTCCTGATGAGGGCTTTCTAGCACACAGCTAAATTCTTACTGTGATATAAGGGCACCAATCCCATTATGGAGGCCCCACCCCCATGAACCTAAAACTAATATCCTCTCAAATTCACCACCTCCTAATACTACTACATTGGAGATAAAGGATTCAAATATGGAATCTTGGGGAGACAAAAACATTCGGTCATAGCATCATCCCAAAAACCTGGATTACAATTCAAGTTTGGTCCATAACTGGATGCCTGATCTTGAACAATTTATCATCAGTTTATTCATCTGTAACATAAGGGAAAAAAACAGAATTTTTGGTAACAATGTTGTTGGAAGCTTAAAGAACACAATCATCCCAGGTGATACTGGTTTTCTGCCTACCTTGCAAACAATAATCTTGAATTACATTGGTTTGGTTCATCCATGAATCCTAAATTACTTTTCAACTAAAGAACAGTCAAAACTATGTGACTGATTGGTTGACTTTACACATCCTTTTGGGCTATGCCAGTCCTCACTCATTTTATTTTTTTACCCACCTCTTCTCAAAGGCTAAGGCTGAGTAATTTGCTTCTTGATCATTGTTTAACAAGGCATTCAGGGTAAAGTGGAATCTCTAGAAAAATCCTTAGGGATATCACATTAACTACATACTTTTAGAAAGAAAATTACATATTTTCAGAGGGCAACTGAGTTTTGTGTCTTATGAATAAAATATATATTAGAACAGAGGATTAAATTTCACTGTCTACCTAGGAAAGTAGCTCACACAATAAAAGTTTCTGTTCCTGTAATTATGAATCTAATTGTTTTCTTGAATACAGTGGAGATTCTAAAATAGAATAAGGAGCCAAAAATGGAAATTCTATGGGAGTAATTAATGCAAACTAAATATTCAGCTTAACAGGAAATGTTTTAAAAAAAAGAATAGTTCATTAAACAGCTAGTGTGGTGTTATATTATAAAGACAAATTTCCATTTAAGAAAAAAGCCCTCAGATAAGATGAAACGTGATCATTATTATGAACCCCTATAAAGGAATAATTAAGAGTCAAGAAACATGCATGGTCAATTGAATCTCATAAAATTTGCAGAGTAACAGTATTTCACATTTCAACCTACAAAACTTCAGAAAATAAAAGAGGAGCCCTGAAATTAATAAGCAAAACAGAACAAGAAAACAATGGCATTAACATTAAAAGAAATCACTTTCTAAACATATTCAGTATTAGTCCCCTTGGGGATGTACAATGTAATTCATCATATATTTATCATATCATATCAGTCATATTATTCTTAATACCCAATGTCCAAAATAATAACATATCTATAACAATTCTGGAGATTTCACCTCAATTTATATTATTATTCAGGCTTGCATGTTGTCATGCTACTTGTATAGACTATAAATTCTTTCTTTAAAACCTTACAGAGAAAATAACACAGACATTCCATGATCTTCCATGACACTAAAACTAATGAAAGAATCTATTGAATACATAACACCTAAAACAAACTACCCCTAAAAGTTCTGTCCAAAACTCTAAAAAGTCATTGCAGAATGAAAAAAAAAGGTCCATTGAAACTTTTCACAAAACTCTTCTGTCAGTAATTCCAAAATGATCAGGCTTTACCATCAGGAATCCTTTGCCTTGTGATGGAGAATCAGACCAGAATTGTCAAGGTTGCTTTGGGGATCAAGTGGTTCAAGAAGGGTAGGACCAACTCCTGAAACAGGGAGAGCCCTTACAGACATAAGAAAGGGGAAGGAAGAGAATGAAAGTAAATTGTCATTGGCCAGAAGTGAAATGAACAAGGCCATAAGTTATACTCTGGCCCATGCATAAGCTCCCCAAACCATGGTAGATCAAAAACTAACCCCACATGTACCTGCTGGTCTCTGATATGTAAGATAAAGAGAAGCATATTATTACTATGAGTGATCCTATTAAAATTTACATTCCCGTGAGGGGCACAGCTTCATCAATTTTGTGCCATGCACAGGAGAGATTCTCAGCTATTTATTGCATGGATGGATGGGTTGTAGAAGGATGGGGAGAAATGGATGGATGGATAGATGGATAGGTGGGTGTAGTTGCTTTCTCTTGAACTGACACCCTGATTTGGGCACTTCTCTCACCTCCTTTTAAGTTGACACCAATCACACGAAAAGATCCTCAGACTTCTGCCCTTGATTTGGACAGCTGCTGCAGAATTTCACCTCCCATAGGCTGAACATGGATGCAGAAAACAGGAAGAAAGCACAGGGTGGGTGCTCATAGGATGAACGATGGACCGACTCATTCCTGATCCCAGGAATTTGATCCTAAAATGTGAGTAATTGAGATTGTTATAAATTTTACTCCACCGGCTTTTAAAAAATTGAGTCTAATATTTATGGGCAATTAATCTTAAAGTTTTAAACTAAACTACCGAGCTTGCCTTTTTGTTCTTCTTTCATTTAAAAAAGAAATTAAATGGAAATTTTTTAAGGTTGTTGCTTAAACACAAATTCACAGATATGTACGAAAATCATGTAAAGATCTGTTTTGCATCTACAGAAGTGCTCTTTTGATTTTTTTCTTTATTTTGTTAATATGATAAATTATATTGATTGATTTTCAAGTGTTACACCAAAACTGCACTTTCATATAATATCCTTTTACATGCTGTTGAGTTTAATCTGCTGATATATTATTAAGGATTCAGTATCTTTGTTCATGAGTGATATTGTTGTACAATTTCCTTTTCTTTTTTCCTCTTTCTTTATAACATCTTTGACAGGTTTTAGCATCAGAACTATGCTGGCCTCTTAAGGCAGGTTGGGAAATACGTTGTCCTCCTTTATTTTCTGAAAGGGCCTGTGTAAAACGATCATTTCTTCCTTCAATATTTGCTAAAATTTACCACTGAAACCATCTGGACCTGAGTTTTCCTAGAAACAAACATAGTTTTGATATCACACTTTATTCTACCCCAGTTCACCTGAGAGAATATACAATTAATATTTTCTCCTGTTATCTCATTTAAAACTTTTCAGTCTCTGTTATCCAATCGAGAAGGATAGGAATCTTATCTATAGACCCATAAATAACAAAAATATCTAGTGAATTATCAGAATCAAATCTGATGTGATATTCATAGAAATAAATGTTCAACTTATTCTTTTGAATTAAAGATGACCTGATTGTACAAGAGAAGTAGAAACCTGGCTAGGTAAGCCATCCCCCAATCCAGCAAGTCAAGGCTTGGGCACCAATACTTGCAATTCTTTCCAAAGCACACGCAGGATAATTTGTCTTTTATGTCTCTGGCACTCTTGATTACAGACCATGCTTCTATTTTCCAACAAAAATAAAATATCATTGAACCTGCCAAAGCATTGAAATTGGTTCACTGAAATAAAGACTGCCAACAGCAAGCATATTTGGATTATTACAGATTACAAATTTGGGGAGTTTAAGCTCCCCATTCCCAGATCCAAGTTAGATTTTCAGAACTCTGTTTCATTCATTTATGTACCTGATTCCATAAATAAGTGCTTATATATTTGTGTGTGCACTTCTAATTTATCATCTTGTGTTTTCCATTCTCAAAAAAAAAATAGATTTGTTCCACCTGAAGGCTGATGGATAATGAAAATGTCTTAATTTGGATTTATCCAAAACCATTCACACATGTTCCTGCCAAAAAAAAAAAAAAAAAAAAAGACATGGCTATACAGAAATGAGACTGAATTATAATGGATGAACAAAAACATGCATTCCCCTGCTAGCTGAATACCTCTCCAGAGAGTTTACATTCTCAGCTGATGTAAGGGGGACCTTATCTTAGGATTGACTTCAGCAGCTACCCTCCCCCCAAAGATCCTCAGTGAGAGACTAGGTCACTGTAAACAGATAAAAGTCATGAATGGCTGTGCTGGACATTCTCCATTTGCCTCCTGGGTCATTCTGCATGCTTCCCTATTCTGCTCTGCCCTGGGAGGCTGACCTTGATGAGTAGATGAAGAATACTCCCTGGCTCCCTGGCTGCTACCCTGGCTGGCTATCAAGTGCGACAAAAGGAAAGCCATCAGAATTTTGAAGGCAAAGGAAAGTAAGCTCAGAGACAGGGCTGCCTTCCTCCCAAGTCCCCAGTGCATGCACACTCACACACACACACACATACACACACACAATGTGAACTGAGCAACATGCTTCTGACCCAAATTCTGATTAAAAAAAAAACAAATCTTGTCACTAAGGGATATGATGGATTGTCACTAGAGGTTGGCCTCTTCTTAAGCCAGGCCTCTACAAAGTGTGGCTGAGACTGGAGATGAGCTCAGACCTCAAGACCCAGCTAGGGACCTCAACATCAGAGTGGCCAAGGAAATCGAAGTTGGCAGTGGTCAGAAAGGTATCATAATTTTTGTTACAGCTCCTCAACTGAAATCTTCCAGAAAACCCCAATCTAGCTAGTGTGTGGATTGGATGGAAAGCTCAGTGGAACCATGTGGCCTTTATTGCTCAGAGAGGAATTCTGCCTAAGCCAACTCAAGAAAACCATACAAAAAGTAAAAATAAGTAAAAGCATCCCAGGAGCCCCACTGTGATGACTGTACGTGATGTGATCCTTGAGGACTTGGTCTTCCCAAACAGAACTCTGGGCAAGGGGATGCACTTGAAACTGGATGGCAACAAACTTAATAAAGGTTCATTTGGACAAAGCATCACAGAACAATGTGAAAATTAGGGTTGAAACTTTTTTGGGTGTCTATAGGAAGCTCATGGGTAAGGATATTAATTTTGAATTCCCAGAGTTTCAGTTGTCAACAAAAATGACTGAAGTATGGTTCACAGTTAAAAAAAAAAAAAAAAAAAGTCAATCTGCTGAACAATGAGCAATCTGGATAATGAAGCTGGTCCCATGCCTTTTCATTCACAAGATAAACTATTAGATCTCAAGAATAATTTTTTAACATTGTCCTTTCATTGGCCATGAAGTTCCTTCCGAAAGAAAAGTTTCAGAATTGTTTAGATCAGGGACAGTATCATCCAAACATCTAGTCTCTAAAGGTGACACTGATGGAAGTACGATTATTATTCTGGATATTTGTTATTTTACTGTCCTATGATTCCATTATCTCTGCCCATCATTACCCCTTAGAAAATAAGTACCTTGGAACTTCCAAAAGCATATCCAAATTTTTGGACTACCCAGGCCCAGTAGGAAAACAGGAAATAGCTTATTACCGAGAGAGAGAAAGAGAGAGAGAGAGAGAGAAATTTACTTGAGGATAGATTTGACATCATGAGTACTGGAAAAGAACTAAGATTGTTTCCAAAACACATATTTCATTAAGTGGACATATGTAAAATTATTTTCACATTGTGAGGGGCAAGTTGTCTATGATTTTAGACATAAAATATGCATGTGCTTGAAGAATCATTTATTTCCTCAGACTCTCCAAGAACCAGTTTTCTTTTTTAGAATATTAATATTTAAAACAAAAACTTGAAAGCTGAGCCAGTGGTTAGTTCTCTACTTAGTTAATTTCATAAAGCTGGTGTTAAATTTGTCTCTCTTTCTTTTCTCTGGACATAACATACTACATTGAGCTGTTCTTGTAGCTTAAAAATACATGCAAACATTTTGAACTTTCTCAATGTTTTTAATTTAGATTTGCACAATCATAGAAATAAGAGATGGGGAAACTAGGATTCTTCCTCTTAATATGAACCGTAGTCCTGGGTCTGGACTTGGTTCTCATTTTCTGATTAATCAAGCTAGTGAGGAAAAAAGCCCGCTGGGCCATTACTGCCATTACTTCAGTACTTCTGGACCAGCATTATCTCTGGAAGGGAGTGCCGTAAACACCATCTCTCTCTTAGCATAACCTTTAAACTTATTAGTCGGTAGAGGCTGTGTCTGTATCAACTGCATCTTTTGAGCAAAAGACATGGTAATTGCAATTAACTGTAACAGCAAGATTAGCCTAGAGAAGATTGAGAAATGGAACTTCCTGTCCCACTTGGTTTGGGGCTATGTGGACAGATAAATTCTGCCTGTCTTTAGTCATAATTCATCCATATGAGGAAATATTGGCAAACATAGAACCTATGTAAGTTATTTTTTTAACAATGAATTTGTATTTAACTTCTTTAATCTGCCCAGTAACTCCATATTTGTTTTTCATTTTCACCCAAAGGCAAAATAATCATTTAGTGCCATATTACTTTGTAGATTCTCTTAATTTTGTTCTTTTTTCTTAAGCATGGCTCCATATTAAACTCCATAAAGCATCTAGCTCCTAACCTCATTTCACACAGGAGGCAAATAAACCCTAAGGCTGATTCATCATCATCCCTTTCTTCTAATATTTACTAACGAGATATAATAAGTTGTACTTTTGAGAATCATATTCTAAAAGCAATATGACCTCCTTCTCAAGAATTAGACCTAATAATTTTTAAAACTTTGAAATTTTACTAAAATATTTCTTGTATTTCAAATCAGTTATTTCAAAACCGAATTCATTGTTATGGGTACATACACCAGGAGCAGATCAAAACTCATTGGTCTTTTCATGTGCCATTTCAGCTAGCTCTATATTTTCATTTGTCTTTCTTATCATCCCAACCATATATTATTAAGCTCTTTCTTATTTCCCTCTCCCAATTTTCCTGGCCTCCTGTTTTCCATGAAATGGAAGTAGACTGACTAATGAAGGTTCTTGGCAACCTAGAATCCACAGCTCTTTATTCCACTTAATTAAGCAGTAATGTTAACATTGGCTTGAGAAGAAATAAATTAGCATTTATTTTGCTTTAAGTATGCACAGAGGAATGAGTAGATTGATCTTAACAGGAAGAACCCAACACATATCTGATGAAAGTGTAACAGAGTTTAAAAGCAAACACATGACTGGAACATTGGTGTGGAAAGAACTCTGCTGGAACCAACCATGCTCTTCGATCGGTCAGAACTGCCCTGTTGAGTGTTCTGCCTAAGATTGGCACTTAACCATCAATCAGTACACTAAAGCTGCTAGGGCACTTCCACTTGAACTTAACCCAAAAACGCACAAGCAGAGGATGTTTTCTCTCTTTGGCTAGAAAAACTTCAAAAGGATGGTTCTGATGGAATAGATTTATTGTCAGTTATAAACGCCTCCTATGTTATTCATATAGTTCATCTGACTTGGTTTTTTTTTTTTGCTTCTTTGTTTACATAAACAGTGGTTTCCATCATAAGAACCTCAATCTGTTTACAATATTAATTAGTTAAACCTAAAAAAATGTTTTTCCCTGTATTACTTGTCAGACATCCCTTGGAAAGAATTTTTAACCAATAGGAAAAAATTTAAGTTTATACTGGAGAACATTTTCTTAAGTCCATTTGGCCAGGTCAGTAGGTTTGGAATTTGGCTGTGCTTCTAAATTTTATTCAATTTCATTTCATTTTGAAATTTTGCTGCGTGAATAGAACCAACTGAAGGAATCAGAGAATGATTTATTATAGGAATTTTTTCAAATATTACTTAAAATAAGGAGAAAAAGACATCAGCAAGTAAGAGTAAGTTGAAATACAAGCAAACCATTCAGCATATTAACCAGAATTTTAGAAAGACAGTTATTGACAAAGTATATACAGGAAAAAGAGACCCCTCAAAAAATTTATTCTTCATGAATATGACTGATATTTCCTTCCTATAGAGCATAATCAACATTTAGATAGACTTCACTGATATTTTAGTAATAAAAATATAGCTTGGAATTAAAAGAGTGAGAAATTTGAAGGGTTTACAAAAAATCTTCCATGCTCTGATTACAAATGTATACAAATTTTTGCATTATCTAAAATGTGAAACCATTTCCTCTCTCAAGGGGTATCTTCATTTCTAAGGTTGACTACTCAGAGAAGTCTAGAAGCCCATCCTTTTTCACAAATTGATGATGTCTAAGAACAATATGACTCTTTGGAGAAAGGGAATTGGTCATATGGGAATATTAAGGGTCACATAAACGTAGACTAAATCACTGTTCCAACATACAGAATATTCTGGCTAAGATAATACTTCAGAAGAAAGACCTATTTTAACCTTAATTTCCCTCTAGACACCTTTGGAACAAGTACCCATTGACTCTGGGGAAAGGAGATTCCTTCTCCAGGCCCACGTCAATCCACATCAGCTTGGAATACCTACAATGTCAGAGGCCGTGGACAGTGGCAAAGGAATTTGCAGGTTCTCTTCATTGCCTCTCAGTCACAGGCCAAAGAAGTAAAACTCACACACAAAAGTGAAGGATAAGTAATTTTTCCAAGGAAATTTTTTATTGGCCTTTTTATATGAAATGGGAGCCCTTTAGGGTACAGAGTGCAAAGTAAGAATTCGCCATTGTGAGGCATCCAGCCTTAGCATCATTAAAAAAAAATCATCCAAATTTAGCTCAACAGACCCCCTTTTTATTCCCTATTATGTAGTGAGTTTTCTAGTACAATTCAAGGCTCAGAGAGGAAGAAAAATTTAAAAGGGCAACAGGAAAGGTAGATTGCTCCAGGAAATGGAGTTGAAATCAGACAAAACACAGCCTACACTGTTTCAGTCTTCCAAAGAAAGATCATTGCTAAGAGTGCCATGTTTGGGGCTTTAATAACCAGCTCATAAAGGCTATTCCACTCTTTGGCCAGGACCCATAGGCCCAGACTCTAACAAGGTTCTCCTGGTGCTCATAAAACATGGTAGCCCTCGAAAGGGAGCTAATGAGAACAAGAACAGCTTTCTCAAAGTTGTACCTGGAAACTCCCTGGAGAAAAACAGATAATTTTAATGTGCAATCATCAAAAGGAGGCATGAAATCAGGAATATACACTCAAAAGTTATCCTAAGTTTGAACTTAGGAAAGGGTATTGGACAATGTAATTCATGACATTTATTTGTCAAAGTAATTTGGTGTGGCTGAGATATGAGCATGGCCATATGTATGGAAAATAACCAATAAGGCAGCCAAAGGGAAAGGAGGAAGAGGTACCTCTGAAAAGATGAAATTATAACTATTGGAGTGCCACAAAGCCCTTGATTTATTGGATTTTCTCTATGTCATCAGAATTAGGTACCTTGACTGTAGAACTGCCTATTGAGCATCTCTTCATGGATGTACTTCAAGCATTTGAAAACACATGTCCAAAGTCATATGCATTATTTTTAAATTCCATTGTAGAGTGATACAGTTCAAGTTTGTTCAAGGGTCTCTAGGAACTCAAAGGTAAGAAAACCAACTACATTGTGAATGTCAAGGAAAGCTGCACAGAAAGGCCGACCCTGAGCCACGAGTTGAGAAGTGAGCAGGAGGTCACACAGTGAACAGCTGCAGGAAGGCCCTTCAGGTAAGGAGCAGAGCAAATGCAGCAAGGGGCAAGAAGAGTATGAGATGTTTTAAAAACTCCAAAGTATGCACACAGGGGCATGATGGACATAAAACAGGAGAGAGAGCAGGGACAAAATTATGAAAAGCCTGCATTAAATTTAAATTGCATCCAGTAGACAAAGGGAAGTTACTGAAAGATTCAAAGAAGGAGAGTGATATGATTCTATTTCTGTTTCTAAGAGAATCCTCTGGGAGCAGTGTGGAAAGGAGATCAGGGGCAAGCAAGACTGACAGCTAAACTCAATAAAGATTGGAATACAGCTATGGGATGACTTTTGAGAGACGTGGACAGATGGGGAGGTAGTGGTAAGGTAGATATCATGGAAATTCCTAGGACAGAAGACAAGGGTAGTAAATGGGAGGAAGGAATTCAAGCTTCTGTGTCCAGTTGGGACATTGACCCAAGTAGACGAGATGGCAAGCAGAGCAGTAGCAGGCTTTGGGACAGGGCAGGAGGCAATGATAATTCTTTGGACATTTTGAGGTCCCAGTGAGTCTTTCTGGTAGAAGGATCAAGGAGGAAATTGGAGACAGAGAACTGGAGCTCAGAAGAAAGGTCTCACCAGAGGTCAGGATCTGGGAATCCTAGGTCTGGCTGTGGTTAGCCATAAGAATGATGAGGGGTTTTTGTTTTTTGTTTTTTCTTTGTCTTGTTTTATTTCATGTGTACCAGGAATTGAACCCAGGTATGCTCCACTTCTGACCTACATCCCCAGCTATTTTTATTTTATCTTGAGAGGGTCTCACTAAGTTCCTGAGCCTGACTTCGAACTTGCAATCCTTCTACTTCGGCCTCCCAGGTCACTGGGATAACAGGTGTGTGCCTCCACGCCCCACAATAATGAAAGCTTCTAAATGAGACTGTGGAAAGAACTCTGGGAGCAAAACAGACACAGAGCAGTATTCTTGGGAAGAATCTGTGTAGACACCCATCTTCCCACCTATAAAAAGCTAGCCCAATTGGAGGGCAGATTGCTCATGGTGGCCCCAAGAGAAGGGCCCACTAGTGAAGTTCTGGGATGAGGAGAGGGAAACCTAGATCTGCCAGAGGAGTCTGTCAGCAGAACAACTATTAGGACGCAGATGCTCTTAGAGGAATGGCTTCTATGGGAGCCGCCTGTAGGAGGGATGCCACCAATATATATGCCACCAGTGTGGAGTTCAAAGCCTCTGTGTGGAACCAGAATTGAAAGCTAAAAATAATCAGATGAGATCATCATGTGTGCTGATGTGTTGCAAGCCTGAGTGCATGTTAATCCTCAAATTTTTTACATACATGTTCGCCTACTAAAAATGTACATGCAACTCCAGAAATCAATGCACATAGCACTCCTGTGGTAATTCATGAACATGCATGGAGTGGTGCAAAATTTGAGTCCTCAACACGCATGTTCCTCAGTGAGTTCAAATACGCCAGTGCTCTGCCTCTTATCTCAGCTCTCACAATATAAACACGTCTCCTTTTCACAGTCTATTTAGTGCCGGATTTTTTGGATGTTTGAACTTTCTGTTGTTGACTTTGCTATTTAACATGGTTCCCTGCATAGTGCTGAAGTGCCGTCTAGTGTTCCTAAGCACTAAAAAGCTGTTGTGCATTGTGCACCTCACAAAAAAAGTAATGTGTTCACTCAGGCATGAGTTATTGTGGTATTGCTCATGAGCTCAATGTAAACGAATCACTGATATTAACTAAGATGTCTTTTTAAACAGAGACACACAGAAACAAGATTGTGCATTGATCGTCTGATGAAAATGCTGTGGCGAGAAGCTTAAGAAATCTAATCCTGTGCTTTTCTCTAGGAGCGATTGTCCAGTATTTGTGGCAACCTCACAGAAGGATACCACCGCAGATAATGAGAACTGACAGTGGAGGTAAAGGCTGGGATGAGCAGAGAGCCTTGTTCGTCCCCAGTGAAATCCCTAACTTACTCAAATGTTTCATTTTCACAAGCACAAAGGGACTGGGGTTAGGGAGTTGGCTTTTGAATATTCATTTTGGGTTTCTCAGGCCAAAAAAAAAAAAAAATTTTTTTTTTTTTTACTTTGACCCACCTAATCTTTGACTGCAGTCCCATGAACTGAAGATGGGAAAGGCACATCATGGAGTCCAGTGTCATACCCTGCCATATGCTTGCTCTGTGACTATGACAAGCACTCCCTGCTCCACATCTCCATGCTTCACCTATGAAATGAGGCAATGGCACACCGTGACCCTGGTGTCAGATCGCGGTCTGTGACTCTGCAGCCAGTCCCAAAGCCATCAAGCTTTCAGGCCACACAAGGCTTATGAGGAAGGGCTTACTAGGTATGCTTTTCCTGTATTTTCCAGAGAAGCATGAAGACAGATTCATTAAATATGATTAAGGAGGTACCCAAACACAAGTAAGTAGAAGCAGAAAGTTCTAGTGTTCTGCAGCACAGTTGGGGTGTCTATCACTTGCAATTGTCTATGATTTATTTTATGAATAACTACAAGAGAGGAACTTAAAGGCTTTGTACACAAAGTAAGGAAATAAGGAGACAGAAACATTAATTACTTTGATTTTATCAGTACACATTGTATGCATGCTTAAAATATAACACTGTGTCCCATAAATACATATAATTATCATTTTAATCAAATAAATGTGTAAGGAGAGGTAAATACTAACTACTCTTATGTGATCATTATATATGGTATATATGTTTCAAATTATGGCACTGTACTCCCATAAATTTGTATAATTGAAATTTTAAAAATTAGAAGAACAAAGGGACTCCAGGACTTTTGTCTAGTTTTAACTTCAATAACAGGAATAAACCCAAAGGAAAAGTGTAAAACTGACAGAGTAAAATATCCTCAATTATTTCAAACATGACAGAATTAAAAATAGAAAGAAGTGGCACAAAGGAAAGAGTGTTTAACCCTGATTATGTTCAGCAAATGACTGAGTGTTCAAAACGGAACCCAATCAATGCGCATGCCAGGCTGCTCGGAGGCCCTGGTACTGTCCTTTAGGTCTCTCCAGAGGATCCCAGTGTCTCTTCCCAACAATTGCGTGCTCCACTAAGCACTTGGCAAAGGACTGTTGGACATGTGTGACCCAGACGTTTCCATGGAAGGTTAGTGCTCCCAGATGGAGTCCTCATCTTAAGAATGTGTGCAGGATTAAGATGTAATCCATCGTGGCAACGAATACAATGATGCATGAAATAAATGCTCAAGTTGACTTTTTCTCTAAAGAATCCTTTAACTGTAGAGGAGACATTAATAAACAGAACCATCTATTTAACAAAAGCTATCTCTCTTCCATCTACCTTGTGAGAGGGTAAGTCTAGAGAGTAATGCAAAAGATTGAAAAGATAAAACACAGGCGACCACATGCATGTACATGAAAATCACCTTGCTTTATCTCTTGATTAAGCCAGTGAGGAGATCACCATAGCTACATGCAGACCACACCAAACATTTGTGGGCATCCAGCCACCTTCTATTCCCCCATGTCTACCCTACACCTGGAGGGGGTCTTGTGTGCACAGTTGCACACAGTGATAGTAGGCAAGACTCAAAAAGACCTACAGAAGAAGCCCTTGCAGGCTCTGGTCAAGGGCTCAGGGTCTGGGGTAAAGAATTTGAGATTCTGGAACTCTGGGTTGCAGTCTAGAAGCAGAGTGAAGGCCCCAGGGCAGCATTTCTTTGGATCATCAGGCTCTTCCTCCCATGGGGAGGGACCCAGCTAAGCTGGCATGTGTGCACCTCTCTCGAGAGGCCATTTTATTCCTCTTGACATATGATAATGCATATGTCTTTGCATGGATTTCCCAAACACAATTCCAACTCTAAATGTCTCAGCACATCAAAAGTTGTCCCTCCAGGAGGCTTAAAAGTAAAACCGCGTGTTGCAATGTCTGTAATACACCTGTGAATTTATGAAATGCACTGAACTAGACTTTGGAGGATAAGAGTAAAGCCTCTTCTATACAGAAGCAGCTGAAGCCTAAAATAACTAAAGCTATGTTTCACTGAGAAATGGCTGTATGCTCTTCATCCCATTTATGAAATATAGCAATGCATAATTACTGCTCTGACTCCCTTTAACAAACTCCCCTAGAGATATCATGAAAGCCCCATGACTATACGTCAGATGTATATCTAAAGCACCCGACCTGGTGCTTGGCATCTAGTGGCTGATCAATAAATAAATTTCATGCCTTCCTTTAATCTCGGAACTTCAGCACCTTTGCTCTGAATAATGGATTTAATTTCAAAATCCACATAATAAAATAGATCCACACTCCCTGGCCCATGTCTCTTCCTGTGACTGCAAATGTTCCAAATTGCAGGAAACTCATGTAGCCACATGGCTCTGCATTGTTTGCTCAGCCCTTCTTCATTATGAGGACCTAATTTATGCATAGAAGACTCTTCAAAAAGGTCATGTGCGTTTTCAGTCTTTGGCTGCAGATAACAGGCTGGGCCCTGGTGACAGCAGCTGTGAGAAGACAGTCATTAGACAGAAAGACAGATGAGGGTGAAGAGACCCAGTCATCATCACTCCTTCAGAGCATCCTTATGATGCACCAGAGTGTCCTGTGGCACCAGGTGGAAGCCACCAAGATCCACTGCCTTTCGAGTTAGATTACTCTGTTGTCATCTTGTGTCCCCTAAACTTCGTAGCACTCAGATGTCTACACACTAAGCCAGGCATCTACTGAAGCAAAGGCAAAAAGATCTCTTAGGAGCTGGGGACAGTGGAAAGATAGGCTCTCTCATGTTGATTTGCTCAAGATAAAAGGTAATAAAAGCATTTAGATATTTTAACTGATACGTATAATCCCATAACTAAATATCCAAAGCAAAAACATTTTTGAAATTGCGAACATTAGTTAAAAGACCTATAATTGTGTTGGGATTACACTTTGATGGATGAAAAGAGGTCAGGTATGAAGTGTACGTACTATACACCCAAGGGTGGTGTTCAGTCAAGATGGACTAGTCTTTCTCTTATAACGAGTGATGTTGAACATTTTTTCATAAATCTGTTGATTGCTTGTAGATCTTCCTCTGTAAAGTGTCTGTTCATTTCCTTGGCCCATTTATTGATTGGGTTATTGGTGTTCGTGGTGTAAAGATTTTTGAGTACTTGGTAGATTCTGGAGATTAGTGCTCTGTCCGAAGTGTGTGTGGCAAAGATTTTCTCCCACTCTGAAGGCTCTCTCTTCACATTGCTGATTGTTTCCTTTGCTGAGAAAAAGCTTTTTAGTTTGACTCTATCCCAATCATTGATTCGTGCTTTTATTTCTTGCGCTTTGGGAGTCATGTTAAGGAAATCTGGTCCTAGGCCAACATGATGAAGATTTGGACCTATTTTCTCTTCTATTAGGTGCAGAGTCTCTGGTCTGATTTCTAGGTCCTTGATCCACTTTGAGTTGAGTTTTGTACAGGGTGAGAGATATGGGTTTAGTTTCATTTTGCTGCATATGGATTTCCAGTTTTCCCAGCACCATTTGTTGAAGAGGCTGTCTTAAGATTTCATCTTACCCCAATTAGAATGTCTTTTATTAAGAACACAGGCAACAACAGGTGTTGGCGAGGATGTGGGGAAAAGGGTACACTCATACATTGCTGGTGGGAGTGCAAGTTGGTGCAGCCACTCTGGAAAGCAGTGTGGAGATTCCTTAGAAAACTTGGAATGGATCCATCATTTGACCCTGCTATCCCACTCTTTGGCCTATACCCAAAGGACTTAAAATCAGATTGCTACAGTGATACAGCCACATCAATGTTCATAGCTACTCAATTCACAATAGCTAGATTATGGAATCAACCTAGATGCCCTTCAGTAGATGAATGGATAAAGAAACTGTGGTATATATACACAATGGAATATTACTCAGCCATAAAGAAGAATAAAATTATAGAATTTGTAGGTAAATGGATGATGTTGGAGACTGTTATGCTAAGTGAGATCAGCCAATCCCAAAAATCCAAAGGTCGAATGGTCTCTCTGATAAATGAATGATGATGCATAATGCGGGGGGGGGGGGAAGGGTGGTAAGAATGGAGGAAGGATAGATAGCATAGAGGGAAGGGGGGGGCGGGGGGGTAAAAATAATAACAGAATGTGTGACAGATACCATTGCCCTGTGTACATGCATGAACGCACAGATGATGTGACTCTACTTTGTGTACAACCAGTGAAACAATAGCTGTACTCCATTTGTGTTCAATGAATCAATAAGTAAATAAAAAAAAAAAAGATGAACTAGTCTGACCGACTTGGACTAGAATAGGCAAATAGCTGCCACTGTGAGTGTCTTCCTGTTGCACTGGTCCCTTCTCTGGAGTCCCTCACCATCTCCATCGTCCAAAGTGCTACAATGAGCCAGCGTCCTGATGTATAGGTCATTCCATTTTTTAAGTATCATCACTAAGTATGACCCTAATTTTTGTCACTTGGGTGTGTGGGGGGGGAGAGAGGAAGAGAGAGGGAGAGGGAAAGGGAGAGAGAGAGAGAGAGAGAGAGAGAGAGAGAGAGAGAATACAGCAAAATGCAGTCATGATTATATCAAAAGTTATAGTGAAAGCAATTATATTGAGAGATGGAATTGTGATTTTTATTTTCTCCTTTATATTTTTAGGATTACCATAGTTTTCCACACTAAGCACATAAGTTACTTCTATATCCCAAGAAAAGAAGAGCAAAGATGTTATTTACTGAGAAAGACACTCTTAAAGGAAATCGAACTACTAGTCACTCATACCTAATTCATTCCTAGGCAATTTATTAAACCTGATAAACACCTAATTCAATAAATATGTTTCAGGTGCCTCCTGTGAGCCTAGCACAGAGATTACCAAGTAACATAAAGCACACCCTCCATCACGGAGTTTCCAGTCTAGTTGGGTGGTAAAACACACCACACCACACACACGCATGTGTACACACCCACAAACACACCACCCCTTCCAGTCTTTGTTCAAATTTCATGGTCCCCCAAGGTCATGACTCACTGGCATCTCTTACCATCTTCCCTTTTCCATACCACTTAGCACCTGAGTAAAGAGCCCCAAAACAGTAGTACAGGGAAGTATAGACTATCAAAGGGGGAGAAAGGAACAGGGACCTACATGGTTCCAGAAGTGCTATGGAGGAAGCAGGGAGGGCAAACGAGTATACCAGACTTGATAGAATTAATATACTTAATTCTCAGGTACCTGATCCTTGGGGCGACAGCTAAGCCCACAAAGAGCAAGCTGATCCAATTTTTTTTTCTTACTGAAGTGCATTTTAATCATCAGACCAACGACCTCACCTGTCATTATAATTTCAGGTGTAGGAAAATTCAATGCCACAATTCTACTAGTTACAAGCTAAGGTTCTCAAATCAACAATCTACTTAGACTTGAAATCAGATTCCATGTATGTTAACTCCATGATTCCAGGGTAAGCTATTAATACGTCTAGCTTTAGTTTCCCCACCTGTGGAGTGAGAGAACAGCAGAGCCCACCATGAGGGATTGAGGGAGAGGGTGAGGCAGAGCCCTTCACCCATAGCCCTGAGGGGAGCGAGGGCCTGGCCTGAGAGGGGAGGAAGGCAGTCCTGACCCTGGCCCCGGGCAGCCCTCCCGCTGCACCTCCCTCCCTCTGCTGCCTGCCTGCTCCCACACACCTGCCCCTTCTCAGTTCTTCTGTGGGCCAAGCTGTCACCACACACCACCCAGAGACATTCCCGGCATCTGTTGCTGTGTCAGACACACGTCTTTATGGACCCCCGCCTTCTCCTCCTGGGAGACCCTTCCTTTGTTTTGCCAGTCCCTGTAATCTTGTCATGAGATGCTTGTCTAACAGATGCCTGCGGAAGGAGCCATGAAAACGCTGAGTGGACTCAAGTGTTGGGTGAGTGAAGATGTCCTCAGGGACATGGAGAGATCCAACTACAAACAGCTCTGCTTTTCCTACCCCCAGATTGGCAGAGATTTCCCAGAGGTGCTCAACTGATGGAAAGAACACCCCCAAATGATAATGTTCCCTACATCCTTCCAGGGGGCCCTTAGAACATCCATTTTTCTCAGAGAGCCAGGAAATACACCTCCTTAACCACAGTAAGGTGGAAGGGGGGGTCTGGGGTTCAGGGAGTTTCAGATGCCCTCAGGAAGTAGCTTGAGGAAGGTCACACAGAAGAAGGAAGTGCTAAGTTGGCAGACTGCCTGAGGACAAAGTGACCAAGAGATTGATTTGACCTTGCTGTCTTTGGAGGCCTCAGTGCTTCCGTAAGCAAGGCACAGCTCCTCTCAGTAGTCCACAAACAAACCAGCAGAACATATGTTCCACAGATTTCTTGAATCCATTCCCCTCAGTGGGACCACAAAGGTTAGCTGTCTTCTTTGCCCTAAAGGGAAATGGAAGTTTGTGGTGTCGGGCCACATGTGTTAGCATCTTCTCTGTGCTTCGGATATGGGACAGTCCCTTGCGAATCATTTCTATTCCACAGCATCATGGCCAGTCATTTAGAAATTCAGTTTCACTCCTACCCTCATCCAGCTCCTCAGGCAATACACCACTTAGTCATTACAGTTAGCATGTCGTCTGTGTCCTCTCCACTCCAAACAAAAATTCAAATAATATTATGAACCTAAAACCGGAAGAAGTCATGCTAATATTCAGGCCCCAGAATGGAATGCATGTTTAACTCCATTTTGAACCAACACTCTTTTCTGACCTCTCTTAAAACAGAACTAAGTCTCATTTTCTTATTAATCTGGAACTAAACTAGGGGGTGGGGGGAACTATCCTCTGAACCAAAAAATAAAATAAAATGCTTCATGTCATTTGAGTAAAGTAGTTGTGAAACATTCTGGTCTCACATGCTTTTTTTGGAGCAGGGTGGGGCCTGGAGGTCTGAAAATAATTTGATACTACTAAAGTGAAAAGTTCTAAAAGCAGTGGAAGATGAAACTTGCACTAGTCGAAGTTGAATTAATTGTCTAGAATAAATCAGACCAAAAGCCCTCAGTGGGAATATGCCCTAGTTTGGTAATGTCAGAGGAAGGTCATGAGCCAGCACCTGGTAAGCCATCTGAGGTCAGAAAGAGGCAAGAGCAAAGGACCAGAGAAAGCAATGGGCTGGGAGGACAAGAAAGAAACAGGCAGAAGATGCAGAAGGCCAATGGAGGCAGGATCTGAGAGTCTGGGACAGGAACCTAGAGGTTAGCAGGAAATGGATGAAGAAAGTATATAAAAAGAACCAAGACCCCAAAAGATCTCAGTAAAGGTGGAAATTCTCTGATTGTTGAAAAGATAAGAGCTGACAAGCCTAGCCAGGCTAGAGTAGGCTAAGGGTTTGCCTGACCCACAATTGACCTTCCAGAAGATGTGTATATTCTGCATATAGCATTTGTTCTCAAAGCATGCATTTTGAATGAATGAATGAATGAATGAATGAATGAGTTCCTGCAGATTTGAGCTACCAGGTTGTGAGATATACACATACATATGCACACACATGCACACACACACAATGAATAGCTCATTCAGACAAGAATAAGTCTGGGATGATAATGTCTCTAAGAAGTGCTGTTGATCTGGTTCCTCCATCCCGCCTTCAACTATTAGACTCTTAATTCTAATAATCAGCTAAATACCTGGTGTTTCTGTTTAATGGCACTGGAGGGGTTCTTTAAATCTAAATATAACAAAGGTGATCAAAGGATGTTTTAAGGACAATATACAACCTACTAGCCATGCTTCTATATACCAAGCATGGCTCATCCTCACTGAGGAACAGCTAAAGGAACAGTTGCAGTGTCACTGGAATCCTTTCCTGAATGTCCCACATATTCTACAATTTTTTTTCTGAAAGCACATCTCAGATCAAATCTTTTTCTGCTCAAAAATGAGTTGATGACCTCCCACGGTCCATTCAATAAAACCCATATTCTGGCTTTCTTTTCTGAGGGGGGGTTGTGGGTAAGCAGGATTGAAATCAGGGGTGCTCGACCACTGAGCCACATCCCCAGTCCTATTTTGTATTTTATTTAGAGACAGGGTCTTGCTGAGTTGCTGAGGGCCTCACTTTTGCTGAGCCTGGCTTTGAACCCATGATCCTCCTGCCTCAGGTTCCTGAGCCACTGGGATGACATGTGTGCGCCACCACGCTGGGCTATCCTGGCTTTCTTTAGTTTGATATTTCTCTGTCCCCGCCACATTCTTCCCTAGCAGCCAAGCAGTGCCTCACTCTATTGCACTTTTATGCTTTGGTCGAGCAGTTCTCCAGCCTGGGATGTGCTTTTGGGTTTAAATTCCACCTATTCCAAAACACAGGCCATCTCTGTTGGCGATTGCTAGGTCTCAGAGGCTCCTTCCCTTGCTGTGTGCTCTGAAGTACTGCTCCAGGGAATTTTCTGCACAATCCTCCCTTTGGGTCAGATGGTCATCCTCAACCAAATCCCATTCACTCTGGAGGAAATCTGCAGTTGTACAGAACTCTCAGGAAGAAGCACTTACCATCCAAGCACACTACCAAGATGAGGCAGAAAGAACACGCTTTCACAGTGACCCAGAGTGATGACCAGGGGACACATCTTGAGGACACACGAATACCCGCACAAAAACTTAAAGATGGAGGAAGGGTGTGACCATGAAGCAACAGCATGAGGGAGTTTTGAGGATAATGAAACTATTCTGCAACCTGACTGCAGCGTTGGTCATGCAAATCCATAAAGCTGTTAAAGAGAATGAAAAAAAATCAATCTCACTACATTAAGATTTTTTTTTCATTTCTAAGTGTTCTACCAGAGATGTGAAGTATGCATTAATGATTAGTCTTTGCTTTTCTGAAATAGTCATTGACCAGGATCTAGTTAATGACTTACCTTTTGCTTTATCCAGGTCCAAGGAGATAAACTGTGTTGGTTGTGTGTGGAGAGTGAGGGGAGGGGACTGTGAGAAAGAAAATATTTTATGCTGAACAGTCCCTTACAGTTTGAAAAGCTTTGGCTTCTAATATACATAGCACCAGACTTCATCTGCAATTTCCTTTCTCACATACCTTAAAACAAAACCTTAATACAAATATAACTTACAGATTTTATATATAGCTTTTCTTCACCTAGCCTAGACCTTTATATTTATTTTCATGCATTATTTCTTATCTAATTAGTTCATTTATTTCAACTAAACCTGGCTGCAGGTGATGCAGTCAATTTGCCTCAGAGTCATAAAACTATGTGTGTTTTTATTGTTACTATAGTTTTCTAAAGTATGCTGTCATCTCATCATTTGTGACATACTTCATTCAGGGAATAATTCATTTCTATATTATGAAGAAGTTGTTGACTGCAGTAACATCTAGATTTGTGGATCATAAATTTCCGGACATAGTATCTTTTCCATTGTTTCTTCCCATTAATCTAATTTCCATCCTCACCTAATTCTATAACAATCCTAATTGAAATCCGCAAGGGGTAGTTAAAATCCAGACTCCAGTGAGAAAGGATTTAAGTGAGTTCTTAATGGAACCCAGAGACGGGCCAAATTTTAAAGCTGCCTAATTCCTAGCCAGGTTTTAAAAGACTTTCAACACAGAAAAGGTGCAGCCCAGAATCTCAGCAGGTCTTAGCTAGGGCAGTGGTGGCCAGGCCAAGTTGTGGTGCTTTGTTTTTTGGTTTTGTTTTGGTTTGTTTCCACAGAATATGCAAAGGCAAACAAAACATAAAAACTCTCTTCTTATTTATGTTTAGAAAAGCACTTTCGCTCAGTCAGTTTACATATATTTTAAGTTTTATGGTGTGTCTCTATTTTGCATAACAACAATTGGGAAGTATGATCAACAACAAAAATGGACTAAAATGTGGAATTTGGAAAATTCTTAGCAAACCGTTCATGCTAAATTAACCTCCATGCTGAATCAATGTACTCTCTGCCCGTGAAGTCACTGGGTTTTAGAAAAGTAATATTCTAAGCCTCAAAATAAAAGTTTCAGTTAAAGACAAAATTGTTACCTCAGTTCTCTGCCTCAGTTAAAATTGCTTTAATGGAGGGCAGTTTGACGTAAGGAAAATTTAATAATGGCGAGACCAAAACCCAAAATCAATACACAAAAAGGGATAGGGGCAGCTTTTTCCAATCACATACATCTAAGCTTCCAGAGATTGAAAAGTACTTACCCATTTTCTCCAATTTTGGCTTCTTTCTTTTCTTCCTCTGGGAAGGATTTTAATGGTGAGGTACTGGAAGCCTCCCCATGACAAACAAAGGTATCTTTCCTGGATTCTTCTACCAATTTCTCACTGACAAAAAAATAAAAATAAAAATGGTTAGACAAAAAAATGTGAGGAAATCTCTGCCCAGAATGGAATATTACTCCAGAAACTTTAAAACTTACAGTTTTTCCATACATTACACAAATAATTGCCACACACAGATAAGGAAAAGCATTTTAGTCAGGACACTGCCATGGCGGAAGGCCCAATGATAAATCATGGCTATAAAGAAAAGGATACCATTCCTGGTGCTGCCACACAGACAGCGAGCATATGGCTCAAGAGCACGGGAGACCTGGCAGTCAGCCTATCACCAAGAAGAAACCAAAACAGGTCCAGAAAAATCCAGGCAATGGAACTAAGAGAGGCTATCTCATCTGCTTCCTCTTTCCAGTCATCTCCATGTGGCTGCTGCTGGAAGATGCCAAAATGACTTTTCCTGGCAGATTCTGTTATTTTTTAGCCTTACAACAATGATCTCACTGTTCCTGACCATCATATTGAAGAGAAAGCCCACTTCAAACTGCTTTTCCCAACAGAGATGATGGATTTGGTCCATCCGTGTTCTGTTGGGCTCACTTGTGATCAGCTAGTGGAGAAAGGGCATAAGCCATGGACAAAACGTAGGGCAGAAGAATTGGTCTGTATGGAGATCCAATCTATAAATACCATTAGCATCACTGTACATCCCCTTCTATGAGACCTCAGAGAGGTGAGTATAAGACAACAGTAATAAGAATCAGTGACTGAGAAAGACAGGAACTTGGAGAGATGTGCACAAATAAATAAGCATTTAATGTCGAGAGTAATAAACTATGTTTTGGGGGGAAATGACATGGATATTAAACAAATAGATCATAAAATATTTTCAAGTATATAATAGTTCTGTTAATGGTATGGTCTTTGTTTTACAAAAATAAGTAAATATTTAAGCAATTGTATAAAGATTTCAAGCGAAACATGCAAACTCCCAAAATGTATTTGTCTTCACTAACAGCAGATAAGAAACTTAGTTAATTATTTGATTAAGAAAGAATCTTAAAATTAACTTCTTAAACCAAACTTCTGGAGCTATTTTTAAGCTTTAATGCTTATATTTTACATAAACAAGACTTCAGGCATGAATGTTCTTTTGGAATTGCCTTGGTTCTCTGCTTTGTGATCTCAGCATGCTATTATTGAGAGGGAACCTGGCAGTTATCCATTTCAACCTCTTCATTATACAGGATGAAAAGGCCTGGGTGCCTGTGCACACTGACACAGGAGGACCAAGAGCTGAACACAGCATCTGACTTTTCTAAGCTGATGCTCATTGTACCATAGCAAGCCGACCACACTGACTTACGGCTTAATTACCTAACAAAAGAAAGTGGAAAGGAGAGAGACAGAGCACTCATCCTTTGACTTGACTACCACGAGAATGTCATTCCATTCTTTTACAGTTTTTGTGTCTAAAACCCCAGACAGACACTCAGCTTGAAGGAAAAAAAATATATGACAAATTTTTGAGAAATAGGAGCAACTCCAAAATATATATTAGAAGTGTTCACTTTCTAAATCATGTTCTGTTAAGTTAGAAATTGAATAAACAGCTGGAGATCCATGATCCTTCAACCCAACTATTCCTCCAATGTTTCTGGTAACAATGCATGTTCAGAGAGGAAAATCAAGCAAATACACTCTTAGACCACACAGAGGTCTTGGCCCCAAGCCCCATGATAGTCTATTTACGTCACAGCCAAGGCAGGTTGAATGGTCTCTAATCCCTGTATTTGTTAACCCAGCCCACACCAAAGTCTCTTCTTCAGTTTTTCACTCTGATAACCAGCAAAGGTTAGTCCAGGAAAATGTTCCAAGGACAATAAAGAGAAAGTGGATTTCCCTGTAGAGCCTAGAACTGGTCTAACCTCTTACCACAGGCCTCTTTAGCACAAGACAAGCTCTCTAGGAGGGAAAAGTCTAGAATGAAACCACTACCAATCCAGATCTTGACCTCATTCTCCAGTTACAGCAAAGCTCTATACCCTCATATTGTGGGCCAATATATATCCTTGACTTCCATTCATTCTTATCTGATTCTCTTGAGTGGGTTCCAGGCAAGGAAAAGCAAATCTAAAGCCTTCCACTCCCACTGAGTTGAACCCCCCATTTAACTCTGCTTAGTGTAGATTAGTGTGGACCTATTCAAGTGAGACCAGATCTAAACAGAAACCTACATGCCAGATGCCCAGCATGGCCTCTCTCTTGGTTTTGATTGACAGAAATGACCCCCTCCACTGTCTTCATTTCCTTTTGCTCAGGCATGATGAAGAGTATCCATCTCCTTTCTAAACATATAATAAAATTTTATAACTGATCTTGAAAACAAACTTTTAGCTTCCTGAGCCATTTGGGAGAAGAAATTTAACTTATTCAACTATTTATATGCTTTAATGTTTACATTAAACATTATGTAATGTTTATGTTAATGTTTATGTTAATAGGACTTCAGGCATGAATTTTCTTTTGGAATTGCCTCAGTTCTCTGCTTCGTGATCTCAGCAATGACCTGATGTGATCTACTTTGTGATCTCAGGAGGCTGAGGCAGGAGGATTGCAAGCTCAAGATCAGTCTGGACAACAGAGACCGTCTATGTTGAAGAAAGAGAAGAAAAGAAATTTAGTCTAGATAATTGGGGAAAATAAATATAGTCTAAACCACTGAGAACTAAAAATAAACAAATTTTAAAAAACGCTTCTTTATTCCTTCTCTTGGATTGCATGCAATCTCATATTTGCTGTTAAGCTTTGTTATGGTTTATATGTGGTGTCTTCTAAAAGCTCATGTGTGAGACAATGCAAGGTTTGGAGGAGAAATGATTGGGTTATAGCCTTAACCTAATTAATGAATTAATCCCTGATAGGATTACTGAGTGGTAACTGGAGACAAGTGGGGGTGACTAGAAGAAGTGGTTCACTGGGGGTGTGACTGTGGAGCATGTATTTTGTATCTGGATAGTGGATTCTCTCTTTGCTTTCTGATCTTGACATGAGCTTCTTCCTTCCACCACACTCCTACCATGCTGTTCAGCCTGGAGGAATGAAGTCAGCATTCTATGAACTAAGATCCCTGAAACCAAGAGCCCTCAAATAAACTTTTCCACCTCTACAATTATTCTGATCAGGTCTTCTAGCCACAGCAGGCAAAAAGCTGACTAAAACAAGCTCCTTTTGATATTTACAGTGCATCTCAGTCTACCTCTCTCCTGATGGTGTTCAAGCTATCAAGATGTTACAGTGGACCAAACAATGAGCAATAACAAGCAGAGCATATCACTTAATCCAGGAAGACATTTGGCCAGGTTCTATTCTCCTCCCTCATATAATCCATTCTTACTTTCTGAAACCTTTTTCCATTCATGCTCAGAGCCATTTGGTGGAAATTTTCTAAGTAAAATTGGATAGCATTTTGTTAGGTCAGGTGGCTCTTTGCTTCAGCAGGAAGGAAAGCCAACATGTAAATAGTGTCCCATTACCAATTTTCTATACGTGATTTCTCCCTTGAAAGTTTCTAACACTCAAGTGTAAAAGCCCAGGTTCTGAGTTGATGGGGTCAGGCTGGGTCTGTGGCCACCAACAGGTGCTAGTAGCTGGGAGAAAGGACAATTTCCTTGAAATATGTTGTTACAGGTCAACAGATTTTGTGTCTTGTAGACTCAGAAGGGCAAAAAAATTTTATCTACTGAGGTTTCATTAATCATAGTCACGAAGTCAAGTGAAAGGTCATAGCACACAATACTATTTAGATATTATTTGGAAGAGTTGAATCCAGCCTATCCCCGCAAGGAATTGTCTTGTTTCTCTGCTTATTCATTAACTGTCATTATACTGTCATGTCTCAGAGAGCTATGGTTTAACAAACTTTTTTAGTCCTTGAGATTTAGGTTCATTAAAATTCCTGAGATGCCATCCTTCCTGAGAGCTAAAACAGTCCTTTTCACCCCATTAATAGACTTCTCCAACTTTGAGAAAAATTCCTCACTGGCCTCCTTTCGTAAATGGCAGAGCTGAGAACAGGACCCTAATTTCCTGGCCGTTGTGGTTTTATCCCCAGCTCCTCTTGGTTTCAGAATTACATATACATTTTTGGTGTGCCTCTTCGGCTCCAGCTATGTTATTAAACTATTATTACCTAACAATACTCCCATTAATCACCATGACAGATGGAAACCAGCCCTGGTCATGTTTTCTGAACTCAACGTCAAACAGCCCCAATGCTAATGGAGATGACGCCAGCCATGAATTAGCTCTAAAAGCTTCTGTTTATGCCCCCACCCCTTTCCTATTACTCCTCATTGCAATACTTTTTTCTTGTCACAAGACTCCATATTTCTATATGGAGCAACTCCTTATGGAACTCTGGGAAATGGTGTTCTGTTGACAGACACCATATAATGATGATAAACGACGGACAAGCCAGCAGTCTTAAAGCTGTTATTCCCCCAGCAGAACACTTCCAAATACATGGAGCATTTCTATAGGCTTCAGCAACGGAAAGCTGCAAACCTGGAAAAAATTCTCCATTCAACCTCCTTTCACAGACCAGGGGAAAGAAGTGATACTAAACAGAAAATGTAAATCACCTGTGAGGTAATAGGCCCCAACCATGGCTTGAAAGTGTTGAGGGTACACAAACAGTTTCTTCACAAAAGACCTTTGTTCTGACTTCACTATGAATGGGGGGTGCTGGTTCTCCTTGCTTCCCCTGAATAAATCATAGCTTGGAAGGAAAGATCCACATAACAGTGAATGTCTTCCTCTGAAAAGATGCATTTGTTAAAAACCCAGTCATGCAACAGGGCTCTTTTGCTTATAGCTATTTGGTATCCTAACTCCTAAGAAGATACTATATCTGTAACACCACACAACTCACAGGTTACTAGCAGAAGGAAAACATGTAATAATTAACAGGCCAGCCCTGAAAAGCGCTAGACAACTAATAAAGAGTTCTCTGCTGTTCCCACTGAAGAATGCTAAGAACATTTCAGAAGATGGCTTTTCATGGGCTTGTTGGATAAGGATGTCTACTCCACTGATCCCATTAAGAGATCAAAAGAGAAAGTATTAAAAGGAAGAATAGTCCAAAATTTGCTGCTGTTCTTACTATTGACATCATGATCAGTATCTCACTACTGATTGATTCAATCACTGAGTATGTTGTGGCTTGGATGTGAGCTCCCCCAAAAGCTCATGTGTGAGACAATGCAAGGTTTAGATGAGAAATCATTGGTTTATGACAGCCTTAACCAATTAGTGAATTAATCACCTGATGGGATTAATTAAGTGGTAATTAAAGGCAGGTAGGGTATGGCTGGAAGAGGTGGGGCATTGGAGGCATGGCTTTGGGGTATATATTTGCATTTGACAAATGGAGAGCGCTCTCTGCTTTCTGATCATCATGTGAGCTGCTTCCTTCTGCCATGTTCTTCTGCGGTGATGTTCTGCCTCACCTTTAGCCCTGAAGAATGGAGACAGCTGTCCATGGACTGAGACCTCTGAATCATGAGCCCCCAAATAAACTTTTCCTCCTCCACAATTTTTCTGGTCAGGTCTTTTAGTCACAGCAGTGAAAAAGCTGACTAAAACAGTATTGAATATTAAACATAGTTCCAACATCTAATATAACCACTAGCCACATGTGATAGTTTAAAACTTAAATTAATTAAAGTTTTAAAAAAAAAACAAATTCAATATCTCAGCTGGCTCATGTCAAGGGTTCTATAAGCAACTATGACAAGTGGCTCCCATATTGAATTGTGCAAATGATAGATCATTTTCATCAGTTCTACTAGACAGCACTGGTATAGTCATTCATTTATCCATTCAATAACTATTTGTTGAACACAATGGTCACCAAAAAAATTTGTGTACTTGGAGAATTTAGATCCTACAACAGGAAGGCAGACAATAAAACTTAATAAATAAGTGAACAAGATTGTTTTATTTGGCATTAATTTCAGTGAAGAAAAGATGATCTGGTGATCAGGTAGACAATGACTTGCCTGAAAGAGGAGAGGAGATGGAAGTTTGTTTTAATCAGATGGCCAGTGAATTTCCCTCTGCAGAGATGCCCCTGAAAGAAGCAGCCATGGAAATTCAGGCAAAGGCAAGAGAAATGCTCAGGACCCAAGGTAGGAGCCACCTGGAGCATCCACAGGACAGGAGGAAGGCAAGTTTGCTGGCAGTGGTATGAGGTGACATCAGCACTAACAGCATGGGCCAGGTGCACCAGGATCTTGTTGCTCCTGTGATAGGGTTCAGGTTTTATTCTTGAAGGAACCAAATATAATATTCCTTAAAGCTCTCAGTTGGAAAAAAAAAAATAACCCATTCTCTTCTTGTCCCACCAAAAGTGTTTGCAATGATGAGCACAGCCTGGATTTGCAGGTAGCTGCTGCTGAGAACAAAAAACCTCATACATAGTCAGCATTTGCTCTGAAGCATTTTATGAACATCTCATAATTTCCCCGGACTGTCTTGGAAACTATGAATACAGTTCATGCAGTAGGAGACAGGTAACTAGAGAAGAAAAACTTACCCCATAAATGGCAAGTGAGTGGCTAAGAAGCAACACCACACCAACAGCTTAGTGTTTGTGACGACACAATGTGCAAGCCCACCCAGATCACAAGCAGAATCTCCCTTCCCTTTTGCAAGAGAAAAATGTGATTGTTTGCTTAGATTAGTAATAGACTAACATAGGCTCCCATATTCTAGTGATGGCAGGACGCCTGTCAAGTCCCTCTTCTACAGTTGAGGAAAGTAAAGCCCCGAGAAGTAAGTTACTTTTCAGTGTCATATAAATTCATCATTTTTTAAAATGAGGTAAGACCGGTTTTATTCATGAACTGAGCAAGTATGTGTATACATTAGAGATGAAACTGGTTATTCAAATCCCCATGAAAGAATACATTCTTTCTCTCCTGACAGTGTCTTACCCAATCAAACCTCAGTGTTTCCTCCATTTTCTCTTCAACAGAGGAATAAATTAGCTACATTGTTGTTCAATTTTTCACACATTTATTACACTGGCTATTGTTTTCAAGGATTTTAAGCAAGACTCTCAAGTTTGAGATAACAGGAACCTAAAGTAAATAAGAAATCCTTTTTCTCCTTTAGAAACTTTATTCTAATTAGGTGGTTCATTTTTACTTCCAGATGCTATGTTGGAAAGTTTTTTCCCCTTATAAGATTCACCAAGGAGTGCAAGTTCCAGTTTTTTGGAACATTGTCAACATCAGATTCCCTGTTACAATTGTTACCAGGCTAATGCTAATGAAGAATGAGCTGAAAAGCACATACCTAATGACTTAAGTGACAAGACCTAAAGGTCAGGATCCCTGACCCTTCCACAGGCTAAGTGGGCATGAGGTAAGACACTTATTTTCCCAGGCTTCTGATCTCCTTTACTCACATGAAGATAACGCTGATCACTGCATTGGCTGGTTACTGGAATGAAGTTAATATACAAAGCACATATATCACAATCTTTAGAAAGATTATCAGCTAGACAACACAGCAAGATGAATTAACTCTCCCTCTTCACTTCTTTGAGAAACATTTCTTATAAACAAAACTTTGGAAACCCAAAACAAGATCTGAGTGAGAAATCAGAGATGATGGGTGAGAGATACAAATGTGGATTGCAAAATATCTGGGAAAGGTGACAAGGTACAGAGGGCCAGAATGGATTCCCACCAGGCTGGGTCTTGTGACTGAGGATGGCTGCCCGCTGGTTATGAACAGACCAAGAACCTAATCGACACCTCAATATGAGCCACATGCACCTTATAATAGCAGACCCAAAATCTGTATTGCCAGGGAGAGCAGACCCCAAAATTAAATCTAAGCCAATTATAATTACAGACTCTAGACAACAACAAAATAACCCCACAGACTGTCGGATCAAGCCTTAAACATATTGAGAGCCACAACATTGAGATTTTTGAAATGGTGTAAGAAGTATAACTGTCCTGCTATGTGTGAATTTATTATGTTAAAAAATAATAACAATGAACCCTGCAATAAGTACAGTAAAAAAATTACAACTTCAAGTTTAAAATTATAGGATTTAAATTAAATAAGAGATACTTTTGTGCAGAGTATCCCAGGCTATCAATCCTAAAGTAAAATGTGTGAGCAGATGAGCAACCATGATGATAATACATTTTCCAGTGTTAAACATTTCACCAAAATTATTCTGGTTGCAAGCTCCAAAATCCCAATGTCTGGACAAAGAAATGAAATCTCTCCCATTCCCAAGCTTAGTATTTTCTGTGGAGGATGTGGTTTTATTTGTTGTCAATCCCAACTCTTGTTGGAACACACTTTCTGAATTCATCCAGAGAGTTGTCAGCAGGTTCCCCGGGTTGCCCTTGCCTTCCTGGGATGCTGTTCCTTGTGGTTTTGTGCAAGAACTCATAAATAACTCACTTCACCCCTATCTCTGCTCTAAAAAGTAAACTACATTTTCCTCTGTTTCGGAAAAAATAAAAGTTGTTCAAAATAACAGAGTCACCAGATCAAAGAGGCCTGATCATGTATACAAGCCCAAGAAAGCCACACCTCACTGAGTCAGAGTCATGAATGAATGACTTTTGCAAATTCCCTTTGTAGTGGATGGAACAGAAGGCAATATAGACATGTTCATTTGCTTAAGTCCTCTGTGTATGTGTGTGCATGTGTGTGTGCATAAAGATAATACGACCTGTACAAGATAATAACATTGGGATTCCTGACTTCGTGGAAAAGATGTTTTTTGATGGACTGGTCACAGTGAGCAATTCTAGGAAACAGGGAAAGGCAGGAATCAAGTAAGACCCTCCAACTTTTATAACCCCCCCCTTAAGTCAGCTGCCTTTTTAATTTACATGTGAAAAGCTAGAGCACCAAGAAGACTTAAAGAGAGGTAGACCTCTCAGGTGCTGAAATAAGTCAAGGGCAGACTCTCAAAAATGAGAGGAGTTCACAAGAACTCCGGTAAGAGAATAAACTCTGGGGCCAAGCATTTCAAATTTTCTGCAGCCAAACTGCACTCTCCTCATGCAGACCCCTCACAGCCTTGCACTTCCCCACCTGTCCCTGGGGAAGGGTTGTCTCTGATACTTGCAGGTTCTGAGTGCTGTGCTCAGTCCCACTCAGTGGATTGTCTTCCTGCCTATCTTTTGTATTCAGACTCCTCCCTGGGTAACGAGCTTCTTTCTCAATCTTGTTTGTTTCTTATTTTAAAATAACTATTTATTGAGTATTTACTGAACCCCTACTATGGAAGTTACTATGTTAGATGCTGTGGTCAGAGCTATAAAGGTAAATAAAGCTTAAGGAGCTGGCAGTCTATTAGGGGAGGGAAACAAGAAAAGGATATCCATAATGCAAGACAGAAAAAGTACACGTGGAGGACAACAGAAAAAGAAGTGATTTACTTGTACTGGATGAATTTGGGTATTTCTTGTGTGATGATTGCTTGAACCTTGACTGATCAAGATTTCAAAAGAGAAAGATGAAGACACTCCAGACTGAAGCATCAGTTCCTAGTAAAAAGAACTACCAAGAAATGAACACAAGTCTAGGAAGCATAGAAAATAGTGGAAGAAATGGGTAAGTGTAGACCAGGATAGTTAGGGGCAAAAGAATAAATAATATAGAATGAAAAAGTAGAGCCAGGCATGGTGGTACACACCTGTAATCCCAGCAACTCAGGAGGCTGAGACAGGAGGATCTTACAAGGTCAAGGCCAGTCACAGCAACTTAACGAGGCCCTAAGCAAAACAAACAATAAAAAAGGCTGGGGATGTGGCTCAGTGGTAAGGGACCCTGGGTTCAATCCCTAATACCAAAAAGAGAAGGAAAAAAGGGAGGAAGTAGAGAATAGATATTGAGGTTTGTTTTTATTTATGGAAGAAATATCAATGAGAAAAAAGAAAAATTTAGTAGAAGAAATGTAAGGAGATTGCAATCTCAGAAAACAATGAAAGAGTAAATCTTAGGAAAGAGCAAATATATACAATTGTTTATTTGACAAATATGTGTCAATGCCTCCTGGTGCCAAAATCCTTTGGGTATGTTAAGGACAGAGCAGAAAACAAGAAAAACAGGATTCTTGTCCCTACAGAGCTCACTTTCTAAATAATAACTAGCAATGCTCAATATCCACTGTCCCGGGAGACATTAGGTAGAATGAGAATAAGCAAATAGTCACTGGTTTTGGCAAATATAGTCTTCAATGATCCATCTTCAATAAATTTGAAAGATCGGTATAGTGGAGCAATAAAGGTCACATTTAACACACACATCTGTTTTTTGTTTGTTTGTTTTTTTCCCATAAGCTCTTCAGGGCAGTAGTCAACCCTCTCTGCACACAAACAATATCTGGCATTTATTGGTTGACTATACATATGAATTAGTGATAAGAGTTTAGGAAATAAGTGTTTGCAGCCCAGAATGAGCTCTTTAGTTAACAGAATTCATTCATTTAATGTCTACCAGTTAAATGAGTTAGAAATATGGGTCATTTATTACCTTGGAAGTTATATTGGTCAGGGTTTAGTTAAGTCAACTCTAAGTGGAGGAAAGACCTCAGAATTAGACCAGAAACCTTGCCACTGCCAGAAGAAAACATAGGGTCAACACTCGATAAGCACAAGTAGTAACTTCCTCAATAGAACTTCTAAAACTCAGAAAATAATAGTAGGAACGAATAAATGGTGTGGCATTACATTAAAAAATCTTCATAGTAAAGGAAATGAGAAGAACAGAGAGCCTACAGAATGGGAGGAAATCTTTGCCAGCTACTCTCCCAACAGATGATTAATATCCAAATTATATAAAGAACTCAAAAAAATTAATACCAAAAAACATCCTATCACTAACTAGGCAAATGAACTAAACAAACATTTCTCCAAAGAAATATAAATGGCAACCAATATATGAAAAAAATGTTCAACATCTTAGCAATCAGGGAAATGCAAATCAAAACCACACTGAGACTTTGTCTTATTCCAGTTAGAATAGCAATCATCAAGAATACAAATAATAATAAGTGCTGGCAAGGATTGGGGGGGACACACATATATAAATTACCACAACCACTATGGAAATCAGCATGGAGCTTCCTCAAAAAACTGGGGATGGAACCACTATTTGTTCCAGTTATACGATCCTCAGTATTTACCTAAAAGAACTAGTCAGTATACCTCAATCAAACATGCACATCCATGTTTACAGCAGCACAATTCACAGTAACTAAGCTATGAAACCAGCCCAATGCGCCCACCAACAGATGAAAGGACAAATAAAATGTGGTATATATACACAGTGGGATTATATTCACCATAAAGAACAAAATTATGTGATTTTCTGGTAAATGGATGGAACTAGAGAACATCATGTTAAATGAAATAAGCCAGACTCAGAAAGTCCAGGGTCATGTTTTCTCGCATATGTGGAAACTAAAGAGAAAAAGGTAGGAAGAAGGATTTCATGAAAATAGAAAATAGTAGAGGATGGGGATGGGGGAGGGAGCTGGAGAGGGAAAGGGAAGACACTGGGCACTGAAACTGACCAAATTATGTTATGTGCCCATCAAATTTGTCACAAGGAATCCCACTATTTGTGTAATTATAATGCACCAGTTTAAAAAAAAAAACAGGAATCATTTGTATTAGGGTTTCAACAGAGAATTAATAGCACTATGTGCAATTGTGAAATAAGGGAATTGATACAGGGGCTGGCCTTATGTAATTGTAGAACTAGTAAAGAATTCAATGGAGGACTATTGTCTCTGTGTGTCAGCTGTAGACCTCAAGTTGCTGTAAGTGGGAGAACTGGCAGACAAAGAATGGGTATGGGTGAAGACATACTGCAGCCTGAATCTTTATCTCACCACTCCAAGTCTTAATAGGGATGTGCAGAAAATGTTGGCATCCTCCATGAAGCTGTGTAAACACCCGACCTAAGATTCAGAGAAACTAAAGAAGGAGATCTGACAGGAAATGGAGGAAGGTGGAATTTTGGGAAACTTTAGTTCCAGCTTAGTTAACTCATGACAAAGCCCTGAAATCCTCCCTGTCTACCTGACTCTTTTAACCATGCTTAACTTCCAAGAAAAACAATGACAAAGTCATGCCTCTACCTAGCAGCATGAACTCTGGTCCAAACTAAAACACTAACCCTCTCCCACCAAGAAGATACAAAGTCCCTTTATCCATCTTTTGGTGATCTTCATTGTTTTCCTAGTTGATTCACATTCTCCCTTCAATATCCTATAACTTGACAACTGAGATATACATTTAGGTAGTAGGGGAAGAAAAAAGGTGTGTGTGTGTGTGTGTGTGTTCATACCAAAATGAGTAAGAAATATTCATAATATTACAATCCTTTTTACTGCAACTAGCCATATGGTCTGATATATATGACTTCCTTCTTCCATTTCCCATGTCATATTTCCTTTGCTTCAGCTCAGATACATTCCTCATTGCCCCCAATATTTAGTAGCAACCCTCAATAAGTCAGAATCAGTCCCGCCCACCAGGACAGATTTCTCCCTCCCCCCAATTATTGCTTATTCATTCAGGAGCTCAAGTGAACAGAGAGCAACTTCAACTTCCAGCTAAATGAAGTTATCACTTGGAATCCCTAGTAGATATTGTCCCCTTTGGAAATTAAGTCTTCCACACTAGCAAAACCCAAAGTCACTGGGACAGGAAGCAAAATTTTCACCACAAAATTCCAGGATTGGTCTGGGGATGTAGCTCAGTGGCAGAGTGCTTGCCTAGCATGTGTGAGGCACTGGATTCAATCCTCAACACCACAAAAAAATAAATAAAATAATGATACTGTGTCCATCTACTAAAATATATATATATTTAATAAAACTCCAGGGATAATAGTGAAAGGAGCTGCTCCCATTTCCACTCCTTTTTCTCCTGGATACTTGAATCCTGAATATGAGACAGAAAACACTGTATATAATAGTTGCTGATTTATTCTAAAGACATTGCCTCTGCCATGTAAGGAGGCCGGCACTCCTGGCCAGCTGGCACTTCAATTGAATCTCTAAAAGCCCATTCCACCATTGTGTCTGGCCAGCTGCTTCAGGGTGTCGGGAAAATTTCTAAGACCAGTGAACTGCACAAGCAGGAACCCACTGCCACACTTCATTGGCTATAAAGAGAGTCCATTGGTCAGAAGTAATACTGCATGGAATGCCGTCATGATGAATAGGCATTCTGAAAGTTCACAGATGGTGATTTTGGCAGAAGTAGGGAAGGCAAATCCAAAGTAAGCGTATATTCCAGCAAGAATGAGAATTGCCCTTCTATAACTGAAGTGGTCTAATGTCGTCAATCTGCCAACAGTGGCTGGCTGATACCCTGGGGAGGGATGCGATATTGAAGGCTGAGTGTTGGTCTCTGCTGTTGGCAGTTTAGGGAATCAGCATAGCTGTAGCCTCATTCCCTTTGATGCATGGAAGTTCATATTGCTGAGACCATGTGTCACCTCTAGCCCTGCTGCTATGACCATTGTGTGCATGAGCAGAATGTAGAAAGACAAAGGTGACTGGGGAAAGAAACAGACTGAATTAGAACCAATCATCTTGATTATTTAGAGCATCCTTACTGGTGCTACTGTTTGGTGGACATTCCTAGGGGACACATTGTTTCCACACTCTGCCCATTTGGAGAGGTCTATCACACATCTCTTCCACAGACTTCCTTGTCACTGGTTGTTAATTGTATTCCTTCCAAGTCCTTGAGAATCCAGCCAAATCATTAGCCTTTGTCTATGAATCAGGACATCTGTTTCTTCAAATCAAATGAACAACCATGCACACTGCTCAACCTTCAACCCATTAGGAGGCTGACCCTTCACCCTCCCTTCAAGGTCACCCAGGAGTGGACCTACAGTGGTATCACCAACCACATTCAGGTGATGCCAGCCTATTGTACAGAACCCTCTGAAAACAAGATCCATGTTTTCTAGCCTGTTTAAAGTAGAAAGAGAATTTTTATGGCAAATTATAAAATGGCTTGCCAAATAAATGGGAAGTTTGAAAAGAGAGACTCAAGGGTAAGCTTCCAGGAATGACTCCCAAAGTCATAACACAGAACCAGGCCACCAAGGAAGCTGCTGCCCCTGCCATGGCCAAGATGCTATAAAATTAGGAAGTCTCCAGAGGAAATTGGACGCCATAACTCTAGCTATTGGACAGAGACGTATGCCACCTCTGCCACAATCCACTCCAGCAAAATGCATCTTCCATCTTCTGCTTCTCAACAGCCATAAATCCAGACACAAGACACTGAGGCCTCGGCTACAACCACTACAGAAAAATTACATGTCTCCATGACTGTAATGGAAGAAGCAGAAAAGGAAGTCTGGTTTCATGATACTTCATTTTATTTCCATTGTTCAAATTTCATACAGGTACCTCTGACTGAACCTAAATCATACCCGGGATCCTGGATGAAAGATATTCTGGGCAAAGTAATTTTAAGCCTCCCAAATTCTATAAAACAGGAAGAGACACAGAAGATTAAAGTCCATATCATACAAGCCAATTTATGTTATCTACGACATAAGCGTGATGATTTCAAAGTGAGTTTTTATCACTTTATGAGTAATCTGGATATGTTTATAGGCAAAGAAGGAACCAAAGGAGAGGGGGGATTGACACACCAAAGAGAGAAAGAGAACTGATAGTCAAAACATAGGAGGGAAAGAAAAGGATGAGGTCAGCAGTTAGATGGAGGTCTCATAAAGTAGGAGGGGAACTTGTGCCTCCAAAGCAGGAAAGAAATCACAGGAGTGTTGAGGTGGAACAAAGAAAATTCATCATCTATTGAATGACCCCAACACCTTCAGTGAAGTAGGAGGCAAAGACCTCTACTATCAGTGGGCAGTGAGAGTCTGAGGTCTCAGTGGAGTGGGAAGACCTGGAAAGTTAGAGAATGACTTGAGAGTCCATTACGGATAAATGAGAAGACAGAGCCCTAGGAGCTCAAATAATAAACAATATGAACTTTTTTGTGTGAATGCACATATTTCATATAAAACAAAACATTGTCATGTTTGCCAATTTTCCTCCTTAGCTGACATTGTTGAATGAATTCCTACACCAAAGATGGTGGCATCCCAATCCTGTAGGATTCCTAGACTCAATACCTTTCTCCTCTCCCCTGTGTAGGTGCATCTTTAACAGGAAACCAACCTTTGATATAATCTCTAAATATATCATTGATAAAGATAGTAGATGATAAATTAGATGGAAACCATGTGTAGTAAAACCAAAATGGGACTAGTAGAAAATATCAGGAACACTTATAAACCAACTGTGAAGTGTGGAGTTAAGACCCAATGTCAGCTCCCTCAAACTACTTCATGTTCAATAACTCCCTCTGCCCCTCCCCCAACACACCCTCAACAATGAGTCTGGCACCAAATAGAGCAGGTATTAAGAGAATGTAGGGCCTGTGACAGAAGGTGGAATCATGGGGTGTTTGGGGGCTTGACTCTGCAGTTCTCATTCAAGGCCACATAACTAGTGATTCAAGGAAAGTCTCATTTAGAGTCACATCAATTAGAGAGAAGCTGCTTCCTCTGTCATCTTCAGGGTACAGCCCTCTCTATCCTCCCAGGTCAGCACAAAACATGACGCCAATAACTCTGCTAGTCTAGTGGTTAGTCCTTTTCTTCCTAAACTGTGAACTTCTTGAAGGGAAAGATATTTAGCACAATGTCTGGCACAGAGTAAAGTGCCTCTTGAATTGGATTTGAAATAATTTTACTAAAATAAGAGAAAACCTCTAAAACACCAAGAAACCTGACTCTACGGCTTAAAGTATGAAGTCATCACAAAGGGAGGATTCCAAGTGTGAATGTGAAAAAGGAAGAAGACATCTTTAAACTGCATGCACAGTTTTTTTTAATTGCTCAAGAAGATATATCTTAGGAGCCCTTTGATGTGCCACGTTAATTTGTCTTACACATTAAACTGTCCCAGATCTGTGGTGGGCACATGAGGAACATGTGCAAATGCACTAACTCTTCTAAAGCACTTCAAGACCCCTCCTACAGTGTTGTCTGCTCTCTCAAACCCTCAACAGAAAGCTTCACAGCCTGGCCCATCACAGTCATTGTTATGGCTTCCATCTGGAATGTTCCCCAAAGGATCACGTGTTGAAGGTTTGGACCCCAGTGCAGCAATGTTCAGAGGTGGGCTTTGAGGAAGTAATTGGGTCATGAGGGTTCTAATCTCACCCATGAATTAATCTATTGATAGGTTCATAATTTGATGGCATCAGTGAGTTACTGAGAGTATCCCTGGAAGGTCATATCTTGTCCCTAGCTCTTTCCTCACACTTTCTGCTTCCCATCTGCCACGAGCTGAGCTTTCCTTCACCACACCCTTCTGCCATGATATTCTGCCTCACCTCAGGCCCAAAGCAATGGAAATAACTGACCCTGGATTGGAACCTCTGAAACCATGAATAAAAACAAATTTTTTTCTTTTAAGTTGTTTTTCTTAGGTATTTTGTCACAGTGATGCAAAGCTGACTGACACCATCACTTAGGGTGTTAGTTCAATTATAGATTTCTGAACCTTATACCCATTGTTTTAGTGGCATTCTCCAAAGAAACAATAAGAGAGAGGGATTTTTAAGGCTTTGGTTCACCTGACTGTGGCAGCCAGCAAGTCCAAAATTCATACAGCAAGCCCAGCAGACTAGAAATTGAGAAAAGAGTAGAATCTGAAGGGTCAGGCAGGCTAGAAACTCAGGCAAGATTTCCATGTTGCAGTTTTGAGGTCAAGTTCCTTCTCTTCCAAAAGCTTCAGTCCTTTTTAGATGAGTCCATCTTGTTAAAAGAGGCTCAGTCATATTATAGAGGATAATATACTTTTCTCAAAGTTTACTGACTTAAATGTTAATCACATCTAAAAATATCTTCAGAGCAATCTCTGTAAACAGTTCATAATTACCATGATTCAACTTATGATTTTTCTACTTTAAGATAGTGTAAAGGTGATTATATTCAGTAAAAACCATAATTCACATTTTGAATTTTTCCCCAGGATAGCAATATGCAGTGTGTTAGTCAGCTTGCTGACACTATGATGAAATATCTGAGGTAATTAACTTATAAAGAGGAGAGGGATAATTTGGCTCACAGTTTTAGAAGTTCTAGTCCATGATCCAATAGCCCATTGCAGTGAAGCAACACCATAGCAGAGCATGTGGCCAAGAAAAATTGCTTATTTCACTAACCAAGAAGCAAAAGAGAAGAAGAGGAGGAAGCCAGGGGACCACATCCCCCTTTAAGGGCCCACTCCCAATGACTTAAATACCTCCCCCTTGGCCCCACCACCTAAAGTTCCCACCATCTTCCAATAGTGTCAAAGGCTTTACACAGGGGCCTTCATGGGACACTTAAGGTTCAAACCACAGCCCGGAACAATACTCTCACAATGCTGGGTAGAGACAAGAAGCCACATCCATGGGGTGAACAACCATACTGTACAGTGTACTACATTGCCAAGCCACGATGTTCAGTAGATCAGGTGTATTAAATGCATTTATAACTTATGATGGATTTATTGGGACACAACCCCATCATAAGTTGAGCTGTACCTGTAGATTAGTGTTTGACCAAACAATTGGGTACCAAGGGGTGGCCAAATTGACACATAAAATTATCCATCACTCATGATAGAAACTCACCTAGCAAGTTTGTTTAAGCTGAATGTAGTGGTGCATACTATAATCCCAGTGACTTGGGAGGCTGAGGTAGGAGGATCACAAGTTCCAGACAAGTCTCCACTACTTAGTGAAACCCTAAGCAACTTAGTGAGACCCTGTCACAGAATAAAAAGGGCTGGGGATGTGACTCAGTAGGTAAGTACCACTGGATTCAATTCCCAGTACAGAAAGAAAGAAGAGAGAAAGAGACAGAGGAATGAAGTAACTTGGTTTAAAATGCCAGAGACTGGGATGGCCCCCAAGGATCTTTATTTTCGACAAACACCCCACATGATTTTTATTCTAGTCAGAGAAAAAGAGCATTTTATATGCTTCCTGGGTGGCTTTTTTGTTTTTTGCTTTTTGTGGGTTTTTTGATACTGGGGAATGAAACCAGGGGTGCTTAACCACTCTTATGGTTTAAATGTGGTGTTCCCCAAAATCTCATGTGTAAGACAATGCAAGAAGGTTCAGAAGAGAAATGATGGGGTTGTAAGAGTCTTAACCCAATCAGTGAATTAATCCCTTGATAGGGATTAACTGAATGGTGACTGAAGCGGTAGGGTGTGGCTGGAGGAGGTGGGAATTGGGGCATGGCATGGGGGTTTATATTTGCCTCTGACCAGTAGAGTCTCAGAGTCTCGGAGTCTATCTATCTATCTATATATCTATCTATCTATCTATCTATCTATCTATCTATCTATCTTTCTCCTTTCTGATTATGATGTGAGCTGCTTCCCTCTGCCACACTCTTCCACCATGATGTCCTGCCTTATCCCAGCCCTGCAGAATGGAGCTGGCTGCCCATGGACTGAGACCTCTGAAACCATGCAGTCTCAAATAAACTTTTCCTCCTCTACAATTGTACTGGTTGGGTCATTAAGTCACAGCAGCAACAAAGCCGACTAAAACAACCACCCAGCCACATCCCCAGCCCTTTTCTATATTTTATTTAGAGACAGGATCTTGCTGAGTGCTTAGGGCCTCACTGTTGCTGAGGCTGACTCTGAACTCATGATCCTCCTGCCTCTATCTCCCAGGCTGCTGGGATTACAGGCGGGTGCCACTGCACCTGCCCCTGGGTGTGGGTGGCTTTTGAAGCACATTTGACCCACATTCTGGAATCTGAGGGTGGTAGCAGGGAGTGTGGTCCAGCATCACAGTGAGATGGATACTGCTGGGAAGGTTCTTAGGGTGCAATCAGAAAAACAGAAACACCCCCAATTGCTTCAGAGAGAATTTAACCAGGGAATTGTCTTAACACTGACTGAAAAAGCAAATGAGAACCCTGAGGTAACAGAAATTGTTACTCCAAGAGGCAGCAACTACCCTTCAGGCTAAGGGAACAAAAAGAAGCAATGAGAATTATTAGAAATTGGAAATCTCAGATAGAGACCCTACAAATTGAGGACCCAGACTTCAAGGAAATGTGCTACATATACGTGGCTGGTTCTGATGTCTCCAGGAGTTGGAGAAAGGAGCCTGTGACACTTGAACCCAGATCTCCAAGGCAAAGAAGGCTGCTATCTGGAAATGAATCCCTGCAGGAACACCCCGAACCTCATCCTAAAAGTGGAGGGTAAAACTGGAAATGGAGTAAGTTTTCCTTACCAGAATGAATCACCACCTCTGGGGTAATACTGACAGGAACAAATAGACAGAAAAGAGCAAGTCTCTTCTTCCTCCGTTCTTTCAGACTCCTGGTGCCCACCGTCAGCAGCACCGAGCTGGGAGACAGCAGGAAAAGCAGAGTTCTAACCCTGCATCACCATGTGCCGCACAGAGGGTAGGTTTAGAGCTGAGCATCAACAGCTCAATAATGAAGGTATTGGTCACCAAGAGAACACATCACCAGACCACCCCAGAGCATTCAGAGAGAACTGGCAACCTGGACTGTGTGATAAAGAACCTTTCCTGCTTAGTCCATCAGATTCTCTGTTCACACAACTCTGCTAGATCTCCAGTCCAGTGGTCCAAAAGTATAAATCAATGTTTTGCAAACCAAAAGGCTTTATGAGTTTAGGTGAATATAAACACAATATGGTTAAGATGTGCAATGTAAAGAGTAAAACTTGGAGATTTTCCAGAACAGTGGTTCTCCAAGGGTGGTCCCTAGACCCATAGCAAGCACATCACCCAGGAACTTATTTAAAAATGTACATTCTTGAACTTGCCCAAGCCTACTAAATCAGGGCCCAACCACCTGCACTTTAACAAGTCTTCCATGGGATTCTGAGGCACACTAAAGTTTGAGATCCTCTCTGCTAGTACACATTAGGAGCATAATTCATCTGATTTCTGAATCAAAGCATCTTTACTGACTTCCTCCTTGATGCAAGATTTACATGTATCTTCTCTGGTTTCCTTGTATCATTGATCACTATCATGCCACAAAGAAATGACAAATGCTCAAAGCCAATCAGAGAATAAATTATAAAAGTTCTGCTTCATTTGTTACATGTAGGTATTCTTTCCTGTTTGTATCTATAATTTTTTTTTCAGACTTGTCCTATAGTATAACAACATTTTTTTTAGAAGAACTGTTTTCTACTTCATTTTTAGTAATAAGCTAAGTAATTAAGTCCTTTCTGGTTCTTGGAGCAATCCAACATTGCAGAGAATTTTTAAATGAACAAAGAGAATTCAGTTAATAGGCATGGACATAAAGGAATCAACTTACTAAAATTAAAGTTCTGGAGAGATCGGAGCATATAAACAGTTTTAGAAGGATTAAATACATAATTGTTCTTCTTTTCTCTAACTATCCATGCTATTTTCCATATTAACATTTTTCTCCATGGTTATACAGGGAGGAGAGTGTTGATAAGTGAAAATGCTGGAAAAAGAAATTCAATCCCTAAAAGAGATTTTTCTAAATCAAAGGTTGCAAATTGGTGCACAGAAACCAAACAAGGCCAGCAGACATATCTTGTTGGAGATATATATATATATATATATATATATATATATATATATATATATATATTGTTGTGTTTATTTACTTGCTTACTTTCTTTTAATATTTGCCAACATTTCACAATTGGGGGATTTCACATAAAACTCCAGAATTCTGGCTTTTCTGGGTTCAGCAACACAAGACCTACATTCTTCCGTGACCAGCAGGGCTGAGTCATATAGCAGCTGCCCTCTAGAAGGGAGCAGACTCAACAGGCCTCCAAAGTCCCCACCCACTACCCTCACTCTCCCTAGAGCTCATCATTTCTGCTTTCTATCCTGGCTGAAAAGTTTTCAGACTGGAGGAAGCATGTCTCATGAGAAAAAGTCACTCTACAGAGTAGGTCAGTCCCAAGCTGCTTTTCTGGAGAGACCCCTACCCTTGGCAGGAGGTCTGCTTGTTCACCTGAACCCTTGGTTCTCAAGGTGACTGCCTGGCTCCCTCCCCTCCCTCCTGGACTTTCCTCCACTGTTAAAACATAGAATTTTTCAAGCCCTATCATTTTTTTAAACTAAAAATTAAAAATCAAACACATCCCTGGGCACAAGACTGTCAGGAAGCCCCTATCAGGCCTGTTTCCACCATTTCTCTTTTACCTTCATTTCCTCACTCCCTGGTCACTCCTCACTCTGCTGCCATCTAGCTTCTACCTCCAGGGTTCTACTCAAATTTCTCTGGCTTCTGTCACTAATGGCACCCTTATTACCAAGTCCAAGGGACTCTCCTGTATCATCCTTCTACTCCTACAGTACTTTCTCAGCCTTCTTTATCCTTCAAGTGTCAGTTCAGTCCTCCCTCTCACTCTGCTGAGTCAGCCCAGGATTCTCTGCAGAGTTGAGTTCCCCTCTGGGTCAGGTTCTTGGGACACTCTGCTCTTACTTCCACCGTCCCCCTTCATACGCACCATCCCAACTCTCATCTACAATCTGTCTTCCCACTGAACATTAAAGACAATGCTTCATTCACCTTTATAGACCGTGCGCACCTAGTACAGTGGTTGGCACACAGCAAGTATTAACAGTAAAAAAGAAATAAATGGATTTGATGAACCAAAAATCAAGGAAAATTTTAAGTGTTAGAGTAGGAACATCCAAATTTCTTACCAAAGTTCTTTGTTCCAAAACATTAGCTTCATCCTGCAGGCTACCTTACATAATAAAAATTAAATGAGACTGAAGGAAAAAAAATGTACTTTTCTCCCTTTCTCACCGGACATTTACAAGGGTTTGGATTAATAACATCCTTTGGCATTTACTCGGATTTTTTTTTTTAAAGAAACTATGCCAAAATGGTTTACAGATCCATTTGTGCAATAATGGAAGGATTCAGAAAGGCTCTACGCTTGAAGGAGAGGAATGGTACTCTAGCAATGGAATCCAGAGACTCGGGACAAGAACATCTTAAAGGAATAATAAAACAAGAATGAGCTATACATGCCCCAGAGTCCTTCAAGGAGTTGTCTGTGGCATATATACAGACTGACTGGGAACCAGACCAGGAAGCTACCTGGTCACCCCTCATTCTTCCTAGATTTCTGCCATCACCAGGTCCATCCTGGGCCAATAGAGAGGTGAGGTGCACAATGGGGAATGACAGTCAAGGCGAGGGCATTGGACCCATGTATGACAGTATCTGTGTTGACAAGAAGAAGGGACTTAGGGAGAAAATTAGTCTTTGGTGGCAGAATAAGAAAGTGAGACTTTGTGAACATCTCAGGCTGGAAGAATACTGCTCTTCCACTTGGCCTTTCACACATCACAGTCATTCCACACCCCATTCATTACATACATATTCATACATATGATATACATACAAACAGAGAAGGCAGAAATTCAGAACGAATTTCCCTGCAGGAATTCCAACACATGGATATCACTCTGAATTCAAAGATGGCCCCAGGAAGCCAGACACAGTGGTGCACGCCTGTTATTCTAGCGGCTGAGGAGGCTGAGACAGGAGGATCACAAGTCCAGTGCCAACCTCAGCAACTTAGCAAGACCCTGTCTCTAAATAAAATATTAAAAAGTGGGTGGGGAACTGAGGATGTGGCTCAGTCATTAAGTGCCCCTGGATTCAATCCCTAATACCAAAAAAAATATGGTGCCAGGAAGCTCTCACCTGCTAACTCCTGTTACTCTCCTGGATTTCACATCACCAAGATAAAAATTCCAATGCCTTGTAATGGTTGAATGCACTTGGTGGGACTAGCTGCCTATCCCAAAACATCCAAGCAATTTTTTTTTCCATTAAGCTTCTAGACTCCTAAGACAGGCTCATTCCTACATCCCTCCTGTGTATCTAGAAATTATCTGAATTAGCTGTGTGCATTAGTCTCATTAGTCCATGAGAATCTCTAGGCCCTTCACTAAGCCCCTTTCCAATGAATTAAAAAAAAAAAAAAGGCATCCAGTGGCCAGGAGTGTCTGGCTGCCTTGGTGAAGGGGAACTTCAATGATATCCACTTCCACTCTCCTGCCTTTCTCTTCTCTCCATGCTGCACACCTTCTTTCCTTCTTCCTTTCACTGTCAATTGACTGAACATAGTAAGACCAGAGAACTTTATAGTACGACTAGGTATAGTAAGACTAAATCTAGGAACAGAGAACTTGAGCATCTCCAACAAACAATGAAAAGGAAAAATGTCAAATCCGTGCCTGCCTTTCTCCAAACCCAAGGGCCTTGCCCCCAACCCAAGGGCCTTGCCTCATCTGTCCTGTAGCAACTTTCCAAAATGACAGTGCTGGAAATTAAAAACATCTCATTGATCAATGAATACACACATCATGTAGTAATCAGGCAATTGTTATTAGATATATTTAAAAGCATAATTTCAAATTTCTCAAATTACTATCATTAACTTTAAGAATATTTCTCAAATTTATGACAGCTTTTAAAAATGATGATCCATCTTTCAAAAAGATCTCTCATGAGGCAAAATAAATAAGTAGCAGAAAGAATGATAGCTAAAACTTCCATTTCATGTGAAAAAGATATTTGGAAGCAGTTGTGATCTTTCTACTACAAATATGAGTATTTTGATGACTGTATCTGACAATAACTAACATTTTCTGAGCATCTCCATGTAAAACACTGTCCCCTCTGTTTTCCATTTGATAGCCACCATAATAATAATAACAACTCAGTCCTAGTAAAGAAAATTCTATCATTCACAGACATGGAGTTTGATCTCCAATAACTCAGCTCCTAAAAGCCAGTGCTTAAAACAATTATATTAATTCTTAGTTTTGAATTCACATAGCTTAGATAGAGAATGGTCTGGCATTCAATGTCCCATCATAGTTGAGCAGATTGTCTTGAATGGGCACAGTATGATTGTCACTTTGCCAATAGTGCCTGCACCACAGCTGACTTAAACCTCAGCTCTACCAAACTCAGCTGCCTGAGTGTGCAGTCCCAAGAATGTAACCGATTGCCTGGTGTTTTCCAAAACCATTCTCTTCACTTAAGACATTTAAGGGGCAAAGAGTTGAGAGATTAAAAGATTTGAGAGTCCAGAGAGGATTCCAACAACCTGACTTCTGGTAGTTCCTCTTGCCCTGTTTTCCTATAGCCCAGATGGTGCTTAATTGGTGATGAGTGCTAGAAAATCACTTAGCATTATTGAAACTTCTCTACTGCGTTGTTTTCTCAGAGTAGCATATACATTATCTCTGGAGCATACATTTGCATTGGGAATTTTCTGGATGCAATTACCCTTTGCAACTAATAAAATAAGATGTAATTATACATGTACTGTTTGCAGTGCCACTTTACATTTAGGTTGATATGTTTGTGGCTGTCTGGAATTCCAGATCTGAGTGCTGTTTATTACTTTAAGCCACACATGTTATTTCTGGAGATGGTGTTGCTCACGGGGAGAATGATCTGGGGCAGCAGGATCACACTCCTTTGGGGGCCTCTCTGCCTTTTGGGGCTCTTAGCTCTTAGCCGCACTTTTGACCTCCTTCTAAATAGCTTACACTGCACAATTCAACCAAAGCAGGGCCCCCTGGTTGCTGCCTGGCACTCGCAGTCTAGTGGCCTGACTTTAAATGTCAGTTTAGTGCCTACTGATTTAAATGAGGGGCAGAGATTTACATGCAGGAACTTAATCAAAAATTTCACAAAGAACCCACTAAAACTTGGACATGACAAAGAGCTCTAAGGAACTGCCTGTATTTTCTACAAAGATCATCTATTACTTTAAAGAAAGAAAAAGAATCAGAAAAAGCATTCAATAAATGTTATATAAATTCAAGAAGAGGAAAGGACCTTCCTTTTGAGACATTTCTAACAGGATCCCTGGAGAGATGTGAAGACCTACCATGGGGTCCAGGGACTCAGGGAGGTTTTAAGGGAATTCACTTCTAGAAACTCCAATTCCTAAAGCAGGGCTTACCAAAAACCATGCCCGAAGATGTGTACAAGGTACATGCAACATCAACGTGTTCATATATAAAAAATTAAGAATACTTTGATGTGGAGTGTCCAGAAAATAATAAATGGAAGAACTTGCCTTGGATTTCTCTTGACTTAAACAACTTGAATGCTGAAAGAAGTATGCTCAGCACCCAGTACTCAGTGCTTGAGTGCACTTTAGCACTCAAAAAAAATTGGTTTCAGAACTCCCTACAGATACCCAAATCTAAGAATGTTTGATTCCCTTATATAAAATGAGATTTTTTTGCATATAACTTACACACACTCTCCTATATACTTTAAATTATCTCTTCATTACTAATAATATCTAATACAAAGAAAGTGCTATGAAAATAGTTGCAATACTATATTGTTCAGGGAATAATAATAAGGAAAAAGAAGTCTGTACATGTTCAGTAAAAACTCCAATTTTTTTTCAAGTACTTTCTATCCACAGTTGTTTGACTCCAAGGATGCAGAACCCACAGACTCAAAGAGCCAACTGTGTATGCGTGTCTGCCAAGGAAGTGTGCAAGTCTCATGAATATTCAGAGCCTGCCACATGAAGTACTCTAGCCTATGAGAACATTATCACCTGGGGACAAGCCAACCAGTGGGATCCAGTGGCTCCCCATCAAATGAACAAGGTGGGCCTGGGAGAGCAATGTACGCAGGTGAAAGGGAAGCCAAAAATTCTGCCTCACCACAAGGTCCTCATGTATGCCTAATCCCTGAAAATGACAGAGACATCTGAGGAACATCAGCCAGGGAGGGGATGATCTCATCAGAGGACCAGGTAGGGGACTTCTCAAAGGAATCCCAAGGACAGAGCAGGTGGCAGGACAGTTAGTCCTGTGTCTCCCAGAATTGTGTAGAAGAATCACCCCAATAAAGGAGACCGAGGATGTGGGCCTGTGAGCTGTGTAGCCATGGAGTGACTCAGGGGCAGATGGCTAGAGGTACAGGACTCAGAGACGGGCCTGTTCTGGGAAGTTCTAGGAAGGTAACAAGTAGGGACACAGAGTTGGAAAACAGCTCAGTGTTGACAGTATCGGCCTTGACCTCAGAGAGGCCTTGACAGGGATTTCAGCTCTGCTGCTCTACCCACACTCTCTGTGGCACCTACAGCATGCCAGTCTCAGGTGCCACAATACCCTTCTCCATACAAAGGGTTATAATAGTATAGAATATAGTGAAATTGGAAGGAATGATTCAAGTGAAGAACTCTTCACAGTGTACAGCACAAGGTAAGAAGCAAGCTGTCAAAATTTTAATTTGTTTTCATTTTTTTCAGGCAAAGGAAAATATCAGACACTAGTATAAAGAGTCTCAATCACACTTCAGAGGCAGAATTATAAAAACAAAGATAACAGGGGGTGAGAGAGTGACCTGCAAGTATAAAAAAAAATCAAATATCAAGAATGTTCTTTGTTTTTCCTCCCCAGAATGACATGTAAGTCAGTTAGCATCCTGAACCCTGATAGATGGGTATACGTCTCCAGAGGGGGACTGTGGACAAGGATCATGAAAGAATTCAGGAAGAATTGTTCCCCCAGAAATAAACGAATTGCATTCAATGTGGATACCTCGCTTGGTCAAATAGAAATTCATTCAGACTTTTTTTTTACGTATAAGTAAGCATCTACCACAGGCTGAACACTGTAAGAGGTGCCCAGGACACAAAGATTTTGAAAGTATACTCACTTCCATTTCTAGTCCTCAATGAGGGTAGTCTGATAGTGGATTCAATAAGACAGGTATTAACAAATGGACCCAGAGATTGCAGAAGTTTAAGATAGCAAAGGTAAGCCGGGCACGGTGGCACATGTGTGTAATTCTAGCAGCTTGGGAGGCTGAGGCAAGAGGATCATGAGTTCAAAGCTGCCTCAGCAAAATGGAGGCACTAAGCAACTCAGTGAGACCCTGTCTCTAAATAAAATACAAAATAGGGCTGGGGATGTGGCTCAGTGGTCAAGTGCCCCTGAGTTCAAACCCGGTACCAAAAAAAAAAAAAAAATGATAGCATAGGTTAATTTCTCACTCATGTTTGAAGAGTAGGAGAGGGGAGGGGGGATCTGCTCCACACAGTGGCTCAAGGGCCAAGGATGACAGATGCTCCACATCTGAACACTTTCCAAATTACTAGAGCAGTGGAGGAGGGAAATGGAAGGCTTCACATAGATCCTTAAATGTTTGAGTCTGGAGATAACTTTCATTCCTTCTGTGCCAGACTTTAAGGGAGTTCACTTCCAGAAACTTAACTTCCTAAACCATGTCTTACTGAAAACAGAGTCAATTATGACTTACGGAATGTCCCTCACATTTCCCAGGCTTTTATAACCAGGCAGGGCTATGTGATGACTAACTGCTGATAACAACCTATTTTGGTTTGTTTACGTAAGCTGCAACTAAGGAAATAATGAAGCCTTTCTGAGCCATACAATGTCTTCCACGCAGACTGTGTTCATCAGTTTTCCATTACTGTAACAAAATACCTGATATAATAAACTTCAAAAGAGAAAATCTTTATTTGACTCACAGTTTTGAAGGTTTCAGACCCATTGCTTTTGGGTCCATGACGAGGCAGTACATGATGACAGGAGCATGTGTTGGAGCAAAGCAGCAAATCTCATGATGGCCAAGAAGGAAACCTGGAAGAGGAGAGGTCTGAGCTCCCAAAATCCCCTTCAAGGGCACACCCCCAATGACCTCACTTCCTTCTCCTAGGCCCCACCTTTTAAAGGTTCCACCACCTCTCAATAGCGCCACATTCAGATGGCTGAATCTTTAACCTGTAGGCTGTGGGACGAGGGATATTCTAGATCCAAACATTTGGCACATCCTTCTTATTTCTGTGTGTGTGTGTGTTGGGGGGGAGGGGTCACATTCTGCAACTTCCTCCAAGGACTCTTTCACCAGCTCTCAGTAGGGCATATGCCTGTCCTCTGTTCCTCCCCATGCTTTAAGCTCCCCCTGTTGTCTAGTCCATGGCTTGCTTTCCAGACTTCTCAGTAGATGGCAAGCTCCACGTGGACAGAAACGTGATTGAGTATAATATTCTCAGCCGTGGCCTAGGGCTCCACACAAAGCAAGCGCCCCAAAATACACGTTGAATAAATTGATGAATAGATTTATGGAGGAAAGGAGAAGGAAGGTTACAGAAAATTTTAAGCCTAGCAGAGCATTTAGACTTTCTGAAATAAGAAAAAGGGAGTCATAGAAGTTTTTGAACAACAGGACAAAATGATCAAAGCTGAGGTTTTTATTGTTCTGGTTTGTTTTATGAGTCTTACTGGATCTTTGGAATAAAATGAAGCTCAGAAACCAGGGTTCTGAAGCCAACTAAAGCAATAATACAAGTAAAAGTAATAAATGCCTAATCTAGGGTTATAGTAGTAAAAATGAAATCATATTTGGAAAAATGATCAATAAGACTTCCTTCAAACCCATTCTGTGGGCTGAATATAACTGGACACTCAAGATCTTTCTGTCTATTTCAGGAGTCTACGTCCACTATAAAGAGATGACAAGGTAACAGCTATGCTATATGGCGTTTCTGATTACTTGCCTAAAAGTTATTTACCCTGTCTTCTTCATTTTATATATCCTGTGAGTTAGCATGATGACTTTATCCAAGGCAGGTACTGATTGACCAGATGAATGAATTTGCAATCATCTATTATTGCTTTAAATTAAAGCTAGGCAATATACAACTATATACACATATAGTTGGACAGGAGGATGTGAGGTTCAAAGCCAGCCTCAGCAACTTAGTAAGGTCCTAAGCAATTTAATAAGACCCTGTATCAAAACAGAAGATGTTTTTAAAAGGGGCTGGAAATGTGACTCAGGGGCTGAGCACCCCTCAATTCGATACCTGGTACCAAAAAAAATCAGATATATAATTGTGTGTATATACATATGCATATGTGAATATGCCTATATTCTTAAATGTTTTTATCAATATGCAAAAGTTATAATAACCACATAGAATGAAATCTTTTCCTTGGATTTCTCTAATCAAATGCTAATCTCCTATTATCAATCCTTTCTCCAAATCTTTCTCTATCTGATTTACCAGTGATATGCATTTTCTTCCTAAAGATACTATTATCTGAATAGATTTCATCAAAGAAGATATGCAAGTGACTAGTAAGCACATTAAAAGGCACCAAACATTTTTAGTAATGCAAATCAGAGAAATGCTAATCAACATTATTAGACAATACTACCCCACATCCTCTAGGATGGCTTTAATCAAAACAAAAGATAATAACAAGTATCAACAAGGATGTGAAGAGCTTGAAACTCTCATGTACTCATCATGAGAATAATAAATGGTGCCATTACTTTGGAAAACTAAGAACAATAGTGCCTCAAAATGTTGCACATTCAGGGCTAGGGATGTGGCTCAGTGGTTAAGCACCTGGGTTCAATCCCCAGTACCAAAAAAAAAAAAAAAGGTTAAATATTCAGTTATCATTTGATCCAGCAATGCAACTCCTAGGTCTATGCCCAAAAGAAATATAAATATCCACAACAAACAGTAAGAAAAACTTATACACAAATTTTCATAGCAGAATTATGTAGTCAAATAGTGAAAATAAATGTCCATGAACCGATACATGGGTAAACAAAATGTGGTATATCCATACAGTCCATACAGTGAAATATTATATCACTATAAAAAAAAATGAATATTGGTAAATGTGCAACACGGATAAATGTAAAAGCTTATGCTAAGTAAAAACAAAAAGTCAGTCATAAAAGACCATATATGGTATGATTCCTTTTATATGACGTATCTATAAAAGTTAAATCTATGAAATCAGAAAGTAGATTAGTGGTTGGAGGAGTATGGAGACCAAGGGGGCGTGCTGGTTAAAGGGCATAGGATTTCATTTGGAAGTAATTAAAATGTTCTAAAATTAACTGTGGTAATGATTGCACATCTCTGTAGACATACTAAAAATCATTGAACTATACACTTTAAATGAGTGGATCGTTTGGTGTGTGATTTACATTTTGACAAAGGTGTTACAAAAATATTATTAAAGTAGCTGTCTCTTTTTTTAGAGCATTATAGTTCTAAACAGTAGTTGGATCCATCCCTACAAAATCCTACAAGCATGGAACTTGATTTCAGTTCACATTGCCCCCTTTCCCCTCCCCTCCTCAGTCCCCACATTCTCCTTCCTTTCCTCTACTGATCTTCCTTTCGTTCATCTATTCATTTATTTCATCTTGTATATAAAGATGAAATTCCATGTAGTATATTTACATATGCATAGAACATGATTTTTAAGAATTCATTCTGCATTCCCTTCTCTTTTCCATCCCTACTCTCTCCTCAATCTCCTTCTTCCACTCTACTAATCTTCCCTCTATCTTTATGATATCCGATCTTCCCCTCCCTCTTTCCTTCATTTTGCTCCAGCTTCCACATATGAGAGAAAAATCCTCAATCCTTGATTTTCTGAGTCTTAGCACGTTCTCCATTTCTATCCATTTTCCACCAAATGTCAAAATTTCATTCTTCTTTTTGGCTGAATAAAACTACATTGTGTATATATACCACAATTTCTTAAGTCACTCATCTCTTGACTGGCATCTGGGTTGATTCCATAATTTGCCATTGTGAATTGAGCTGCCATAAACATCGAGGTGGCTGTATCACTGTATTATGCTGATTTGAATTCTTTGGGATAAATATCAAGGAGTGGGAAAATTGTGTTATATGATGGTTCCATTCCTCGTTTTATGAGGAATCTCCATACTGCTTTCCAAACTAGTCTGAAGTACCACCAACAATGCCCAAGTGTACCATTTTCCCCAGATCCACACCAGCATTTATTATTATTTGTGTTCTTAATAATTGCCATTCTGACTGAAGTAAGATAAAATCTTAGTGTAGCTTTGATTGGCCTTTCCCTGATTGCTAGAGATGTTGAACAATTTTTCGTACATTGGCTGGCCATTTGTGTTTCTTCTTTTGAGAAGTCTCTGTTTAGTTCTCTGGCCACTTATTGATTGTTCTTCAAATGTTAATTTTTTTAATTCTTTATAGGCTCTGGATATTAATCCCCTGTCAGAGGAGTAGCTGGCCAGGATTGTCTCCCATTCTGTAAGTGCTCTCTTCACAATCATTTCCTTTGCTGTGCAGAAGTTTTTTTAATTTGATGGCATCCCATAAATTAGCTATTTTCTGTGTGCTTGTTTATATGGATAAAAAGAGTAAAGAAAATAGAGGGAAACCATTTTCAGTGGTGGGAGGCTGGGCATGTTTACACTAACTGATCACTTTTCAAGAAACAATTCTGGGAAGGACACATTCAGTATTAATCAAGAACACTTTGAATACCATGGATGTTTCCTTTTTGCCTCCACTTAGGATAAGTCCTTGTGTCAAACTTTGAATTAAATGAAAATTTGTCTCACTTTACTTGAATTTTGGTTCACCCATTTTGATCAAGATGAAATGAAAGCATCAAGGACAGGGAAAATGTGACTGGTCCAATTGAGAAAATATTGAGATAAAGATTCTTTCCTTGCAGGAGGAATGTTAAATTAATTCCTCAATTCATCCTTTTATGACATCCCATCCAAACTCCATTTGCTTATGTGCAAAATATGGAAGAGGGTATGTAATTAGATGCTCCTAAAATTCCTCATAAGTCTGAAATTCCGTTACTTTACAGAATTAAACCATAAAATATATATAAATTCAAAATGTATAATATCATTAGCCATCAGGGAAATAGAAATCAAAACATAAATGAGATATTATTCATTATCTCATCCCAGTTAAAATGACTATTATAAAAAAAATAGCAAATGTTGGCAAGAGAAAAAGTAACTCCATACACTGTTAGTGGGAATGTCAATTAGCACAGTCATTAAGGAGAACAGTATGGAGATTCCTAAAATAGGGAAAAAAATTGAACTATCATACATGGTCCAGTTATCTCACTTCCAGGTATATATCCAAAGTAAATGAAACCATCACTCCAAAGAGACAATGTCATACCCATGTTCATTGTGGCACTATTTACAATAGTTAAGATGCAGAATCAGCTTAAATGCCTATCACTGGATTAATAGATGAAGAAAGTCTGGTATACATGCACAGTGGAATAGTATTCAGCCATAAAAGAGAATGAAATCCTATCATTTGCAGCCAAATGGATGGAACTGAAGCATATTAGGTCAAGTGAAATAAGCCAAACACAGAGAGACAAGTACCATGTGTTCTCTCTCAAATGTGGAAGCTAAAAACAGTCCCCTGTATGATATTGATAAGTAGAGTTTGGGAAGGGTGGAGGATAAAGGGAGACTGGATTTGTCAATGCACTCTTTGTGCATAAGTTGAAATACCACACTGAACCGCACTGATATTTACCATCAATACATGTTAATCAAAAATAAAATAAAATATTTTTAAATAAAGTTATGGGCAAAACTAGCAGGATTGTAATCTATAAGATAGAGCTCTCATTTGGGCTAGTAGTTAGAAAAATATGTCTAAGAGAGCATCATCCACACTGACTCTTATTTACCTAAAATAGTAAGGATGGGGGAAATTCAATTAAGCATGACTGCTGATCCTACAAAAGTAATGCCATCTAAGACAAGGGTGTGCGGGTAAGCTCAACTGTTCCAGTTGCCATGTGAACAGCAACAATCACAAAGATTCACTCCAAAACCATCTGATCTGTTCAGGCCTCGGAACTGTGATGGGCCAATTTCTTTCAAATATTATGTTTTCTAATGAAATAGGGACTCCACAAGGATTTTTTCAGGCCAAAGTAATACATTCCTTTTCCCCTTTGATAAATTTAGACAAGATGGGGTATGCAGAATCGGAGAGGACTTTGGGACAAGAATGGAATGCAAATTGGCTCCTTAGCCCTGGACCTGGGACACAAACTCAGGGGTACTGGAAACCCAAAGATGTGGCAGTCCACTGGGGAAGCACAGCTCTGTAACAGAAGAAGCTAGAAAAGAAATAATAAAAAGCATAATGAGTTACTCAGGAATTGGAAATATTGAAGACTGAGTAGAAATTCAGAGAATTTAAATTGGGGTGCAGAGAAGGTATATTTTATCTGTTTCTTCTTTAAAAATCATGTTTTGAAAGACCAAGTTATCTGGACAAGGTATTAAAATATGCCAACATATTTACAACTTAACATTAGAGCTTCGCTCTATCATTCTTAATCCTTCACAAACTAGTCTCTGCTTTCTCCCGCTACATAATGAACAAACCAGTCATAGGAAATGAAATGGGTTGGTCCACTCACATTGGCTCAGTTTTCCCTCTGGAGCTTAGCTGGCTTTTAAAGAATAGGCACCTAAAAATTAAGATTCCTTCTCCAATCCATAAATTTAATTTTATTTTACTTAAAGTAGACCTTGACATCAACTTAGCACTTCAGTTTTATCCTTGCTGAACTTGCAAAGTCTCTCTGCATGGGGCAGCAAAATACCCTGTTCTGTGCTTTTAAAAAATTAATTTGAGTAAGAAAAAAATGAAGAAAACAGCACAGACAAATTGTGCTTCTTGTGGACAGGGAAAGGAAATGTGAAGGGATAAACAGAAGAAATGTATTAGCCAGTCGTTTTAAGAAAACGTCAAGCTTTTTTCAAGATTTCTAAAATGGGTTTTGATAAGATTGACCCATGGTGTAGGACTTAAAGGAAAGAGGGACTCTTGTTTCTGATTTAAACAAACAAATAAACAAACAAAAAAACTACTGTGACTAGTTCAAGCAATCTATAAACAAGGCAATAAATTAAATAGAAGCCCAACAAAGTATGCAGACTCAATCCAAATTTCCAGAAACTTCTTCAAATATGAATCAGTTTAGAAATTTTTTCAAATGGCAATGTGAGCCCTTTGGAAGCCAATGGGTACACTGTCCTACACTCTCCTGACAAGGATAACTGTATTATACCACTACATTTCTCCTACCTGACTTAGCATACATAGTGAGTAGAATTTATGGCAAAGAAACTTCAAAGGAATTCAAACATTCAATGAAATCTACAGGAGAAGAAAAGAAAAATCATATATACTTCCAAGAAGGATGAACAACGCTCAGACTCAAAATAAAACCACCTATTGCTATTTACAAACACGCTAATAAAATGCATACTCTGAAAAGCCTTAAAAGGAAGTCTACTAAAGTCAGGGGGGGAAACCAAGGATCACTGACAACCATCATATAGAGGAAACGGAATTTTCATTAGGTCCTACTAAGTGTCAGCTATCTTAATATATCGTATGGCTCAATCCCCTCTATGAATTGAGATCTACCTGTTACTCCCTGTTCCTCAGCTGAGGACAGTAGGGCTCGGGGAGGCCAAGCACTTTGTCCAAGTTCAATACAGCTAGTTAACTGAGTCAGGTTTTTTTATTTGGTTGTGTTCATTTTGTTTTTGAGACAGGGTCTTACTCTGTTGCCCAAGCTGACCTTGATCCTCCTGCCTCAGCCTCCCAGGTAGCTGGGACTATTGGCACATGTCACTACATCTGGTTCCTGATCCAGATTTTGAACTCAAATCTGCATGGCTTCAGTGACCAGGCCATTAAATGACCTTCCACAAGACATCCTGTGTTTTCATGAATCAAAAAAGAAAAACTGACCCACTATGTTCCTTCTTTGCTTCCTTTTTTTGCTTTTCTATAAAAAGACCACCTCACGTGACTATAGTAACAATTCAAGTAAAGATGGACTCAAGTTCACTCCATCCCCACAGACTGAAATAAACACTACAGCATCCACAAATTATTATCAGAAACATGGTATATGGAATAAACAGATATGACCAAGATAATGCTAGTTTTTAATTTGACTTAATACAGTCAATGATGTTCAAATAAGAGAGAATTAATCTTTAAGCATCATTTCTTTCAAAAATATAGCTGTGTTATAAATAATGTAACTATGCTTTTTAAAGCATTTTATTTTCACCAGAAGTTTTACCCATTTTGTCTTGATAACAACCCAGGTAATAGAACAAGAGGTGTTCATGTTGAGGTGTTTACAGTATTACATTAATTGCCATAGTAACATGAGCAAGGTATGGTCTCTCTAGATGTTAATGAATACTTAATTAGCATACTAAGTAATTGTATACAGCTGAACTCTATCATATACCTGAAACAGGTTATTTAATATACAAGAGACTCTCAATTCATCATGTCCGATATGAGATCGCCCCCGAACTGATTTACATTCCTCCCTTTTTAAAATTGACTCCTTTTATTTATTTCCCATTCTTAAAGTCATTTGAAACTTTTTGTTCTTTCTGAAGGTTTACTGAGTATAAGAAACAGTGATAGACATCATAGAGGCTACAAAAAAAAAAAAAATCCACCTAGAACCAAGAATTTGGACAAAAGGAAAAATACGGTACCACTAAAAACAATCTACCAAAATGTCACATATTCGTAGACATAAATAAATACCTGGTCACACATCAGAATCACTTGACAAGCTTTAAAAACTATTAATAATTGGGTCACAGTCCTGGAGATTTTGATTTAATTGGTCTGGGATGCAGCCTGGGTATTTTTTAGGATCTCCCCTGGTGGCTGTTGTGCAGCTGAGGTTGAGAGCCACTGCTCCAGGAGCACCTGGGAGGGACATGTGAGCACACAGGTAGGTGAGGAGGTGGGGCAATAGCTGCTGGTACATGGGGGACCCACTCCCTTCTGTTCATGGAATAGACCTCTTGCATTAGGTGGTATCTAGACTCAGCCATGGAGAATAGAATGTTTTGAACATTGGAAGTGGAAACCAGAGAAAGGGCATCAGAAGAGGAGGAAATGTCATAAACCTAGGCAAAGACTTGAAAAAGAAGCAGGAGCACGTCCAGGATTTTAAACTTGAATGGAGCCAGGTCTTGTGGGACAGGATGGGCAATGTGGTCTAAATCTGTGAGATGGGTCTGGAGACAGGGGGTCTGAAGACACTTACGTTCAGAGCTGATTTCAGGATCAATAAGAAGTTACTGGTGATTTCTGAGCCAGGAAGTGTGGTGCTCCACATAACCGTCACTCAGCTACTGGAAATGTAAGAAAATTTCTTCAGAGAAAAGTTTGCTTGGATTGATCGGGAAGTGCCTGCAGAGAGGGGGCAGCGATGGGGCTGGGGCAGGCAGAGGTCAGGGGCAGCTCCCCAGGACTGTGGCAGAGGGCAGAAGAGATCCCAGGAGCACTGAGGTGGGGGGAGTGACAGGATTTAATTAGACAGTGGAAGACACAGGGAGAAAGGGATCAAAGTTGACCTTGAGATTTCACACTCGGTGGGAACTGGGAAGGAAGAATCAGGTTCCAGAGGGCACGTGCTGATTTCCATTTCACATACATTCAGCATTAGCCACCATGATGTCATCAACTGGGAAATGTCCAGTGACAAGTCTGAAGTTAGGAACTGGAGCACAGCACAGCATTTCGAGGTAGAAGTAGAGACTTGGACCTTGTATTGCCATGATCATGGGTCATTAGAGAGGGTCATAAGTGAACTCTCTGGGGGACATAAAAAAAGACCAAGAAGCACCTCAGCCTATGCTTGAAGGGCGTGTGGAAAAGTCAGATCAATCAAACACAGATAGCGGGAAGGACTTCCTGTGTTACACTCAAGGAGAAAAAGATTCCAAGGGCATGGGGCAATCTATAATAGCAAGAGTTGCACAAAATAACCACACAGGAAGGCAGAAAATAAAAACCTAAGTGCTGCCAAGTATAATTCATTGATGACCAAAAAATAAGAAAGGAGTTATGGCGCCCATCCACTGTGATGTAAAAGCAAGACCTCAGCAAGTAGAGGACGGGAAGCAAGAAAGGGGAGCAAGGAAGCAGATTCCACTGGCTCAGACAGTCTGCCATGAAGGAAAGAGGGAAACAGACAGCTGGGAAGAGCACTGGAGTCAACTGAACCCAGGTACTGGAGAACCAAGAACGCACACGCACCTAAGAGTTAGCGTTTACCAAGGAGACTTTCCATGCCAGAGAAGAAGCAGGTACCAGGGAGAGTGAGAAGGTCATAAGAAGGCAGGTCAAAATGCAACCAAAGAGGAGGACAGCAAAATTGTCCCCAAAAAGGAGACATAAACTTTTTCTTGGACACAGAAGGAAAGGCGGTAGGATTCATTGGACACCTCAGAAAAGATGGAAAGGAGAAAAACAAGGGCACCTGAAAGCATGATGGTCCAGATTTTCTAAGCAAAGCAGAAAACAAAGGTACTTTCACTCGGGAGGTGGGTGGAAGAGTGTGACCTAGAAGACAGGAGGAAAGCCTGTGATAGGCAGGGCCAGAGCTGGAGTTGGAGCTGCAGGCTACTGAATGGGGACACTCCTATTGACTCCTTGCTGCCTAGAGAGGCCACCTGAAATAATCCAGGGACACAGACATCACCAGACTTCAAATTATCACTTTCTGAGTGCTACCACCCAGAAATAATCTGAGCTCCTGTTTGTAGCATGATTCTGAATCCCCAGATGTCTCCAACCATAAAGTGCTTTCCAGGTTTAATTTAGGGTTTCAGGATTGCTCCCAAAGCCTGCAGAGCTCAGCCCCACCCCAATTCAACCCACTCCCCAGCTGAGCTTCAGTGTGATTGTCTTCACTTACAGATCTCCCTCGGCCCCAGCAGACAGATGCTCAACTCAACCTGTGTCCTTCAACCAGTCACATAGTGTCGCCTTCTCAACTGGAAAATGAAGGGTGATGACAAAGCTGCACTGCCTCCAGGACAAAGGGCTGGTGAGGATTAAGTGACAAATGGCTGAGCAATTTGCAGTTATGAAGCTATAGAAAGGCTCAGTGATCTTCGCTGCCTGGCTGAGCACAGCGAACTTCAGCAAACACAAAGGCCACATTCAGACCTTCCCAGGTGCCCAAGGCCCACAGAGAGCTGGCCCAATGAAGCAGAATCGAAAGACAAAAGGAAATCCCTCAACAAAAAAAGGCAGGAGGAAAAGGGGGACATAGAGGAAAGGGATTGGGAGGTTAGAGGGTCATAGAGAACTCAGCCACTGAAATTCTCCAGGACAAAGAAGTCATTTCATGTTGCTCTTTGGGTTACGATACCCCAGGGCATAGATCGAAGGCGGCATGTTGATCTCTCAGCCATCTAGGAAACCCGTTTGATGGGAAGGGAGAGGTCTCTGATATGCACTGGTACCTTTTCTTTCCAAATAAAACCGACTGCTGTACCATTTCAAGGTTTCTATGACAAATCTCGCTTGTAGAGGAACTTCCTCCAGTAGACAAGCAATGCCTCAAAGCATGTGGGTGGACAGCTTATCTTTTTTCTACTCAGTAGGACACTTGCTCTACATTAAATTCTTCATACATTTGAGACCTTTTAGCTTTTGATAATATTCTGCACAAAACTTTTTAATGACCTACTAGATACTGAATTTGTCCATCCATGTGGATATTCTGCAATGCTAGCTAATGAGTAGCACAGTGGCATTCTACAGGTATACGCTTCTTGGAGGTTGGTCACGCTCAAACTTGCAGCATAAACTAGGGATTCCCAAGACTCCATCTAGTTGGAGGGTCCTGAAAGACCGCTTCAATGTCTAGGTTGGCTAAATCAGTAGCCTATCAATTCCCTCTGACCTCTGAGGTTGCTAAGAGGCTTCAAGAAGGCAGATATGGTAGGACTCTTTCCCATGTCTGAGATGAGCAATTGTCTGACCAGCCTGGCTTGTGCCACCACTTCCTGCCTGGCCCCACTCTTGGCCACAGGCTTCTGCCCTCTATACTACCAGCTTCAGACTATCCTCATGGCCTCTGCTGCTGCTGGTCAATGCTGCCTCTCTCCAGCTGATGTACAAAACATCCCTTTTAATGCCCACTTCATTCAGAAAAGTGGAGGGTTCTTTTGGTTGTGGGGTCAAAGGCTCATTATTTTACTTCTTTCTCACCTCACATGTGGCCCTTCTTCACAGAACACATGGGTATGGGAAGGAGGGCTCCTGCTCTCTGTCTTGGGTCCTCAGTGCTCTTCTGACATAACTTGCAGACTTGGACTGACTCATTCTTTCCAACTCCATGTTCCTTTATGGTGATTTGCTTTGGGGGCCCTGTTCTTTATCTTCCCTAACCAGATTTCCCTGGAAGAGAGGAGGAAAAACTGTCACAGAGTAAGACATCTCAGGATGGTTCTGAACATCAGTTGTGGATAAGATTTAATTCTGGCTGGGTGCAATGACACACACCTGTAACCTCAGTGGCTCTGGAGGCTGAGGCAGGAGGATCACAAATTCAAACCACCCTCAGCAACTTAGCAAGGCGCTAAGCAACTCAGTGAGACCCTGTCTCTAAAAAAATACAAACAGGGCTGGAGATGTGACTCAGGGGTTGGGTTGTCTTTGGGTTCAATCCCCCAGTCCAAAAAAAAAAAAAGTTTGTCTTTCTTAAGGGTCTTCTATACCTAAGGCCTGAAGCTTACACTCTTAGGAAGATTCTAGAAAAATGACACCTGCCTGTACTCCCTCCTCATGTTCAGTTGGCCCTTGGGAAATTCACATTCTCAGAAAATAAAAATCAGGAAACTTATTTGAAAATATTACTTTTTGTCCTCCCACATTCGATTTTAAAACAAAATCCTGTCACCCCACATAAGGTCTAGGTGTTGAATTTTCTTTTCTTTATTTTTTATTTCTCCCCTTTGGTGCTCAGAATCAAGCCCAGGGTCTCTTACCTGCTAAGCACATATCATACACTGAGCTACACCCCCAGTCCCAGTTACCCATTTTTTTTTTTTTTTTTTT